>JASDQU010337508.1:1470-12568 GCA_032191745.1 Picea mariana | reverse complement strand
ATCCTGAATTTTCTTTTCTTTTCCTTGAAAATAATTTGCAGAGATGAAATATTATTTGCAAGCCTATACACCCAGAGTGAAAAATTTCCAGTCAACAGATGATCCTATGAATTATAGGGTTATAACACTAACAACACCTCCATTTACATCTTCGGTACTGTCACTCGGTAGCATTCTTACCCACATGAGTTGTCCCATTCATAGCACCCTTTTGCGCTTTTGACACTCATGTTGTTTTTCCAAAACACTTTAGGGATGGGAGTCTCGATAGTCTTACATCATGTCATGAATCAACCACATACTCATTCTCCTCATTTTTCTAGCTTTCCCAACAGACTTCCAGATTATCTCTTCACGGTTCTATTGTTAGACTGCACCTCCACAGTGTCATGAACCCTCCATTTCATCCACAATCAGTTTGCCCATTTGCAAATTTCCCTTCATTTCACCTACCTCATACAGAAACCCACCCATGGGGCCCCCACCCTCCACCAATTCTCCGAGAAAATTGTGCCTTACCTGGGCCAACCATCTCACATTGGGGCACCCATTTCTGTATTTGTACACTTATCCCAAATTATTCTTTATTTATTGTACAAACACCTTTGTTTCCAGCAGTTACATTACCTTTTTGTCGTCACCTTTGGTGACCTTTTTCCCAGTTTTGGCAAAACACAACCCATGTCACCCTTGGTTGGGGCACTACTTATCATCTACCCTTGAAGACATCGTCCATATCTTCAAAGTACCCCACAGGACACTTAGCTCTGCCCTCTAAGTTTATTCACTTTGTCCCGCCTCTGGCACAACTTATCCCACGTCTTGTTGTCCCCCTTACACTCGACCTCGTTGAACGGTTGTGGCCACTTTTTTCTACTCCAATCAAGGGCAGTCTTGAGTCTTCCTACATCTTGACTTTGTCCATGTACCTCCTCCACTTCCTAACCTCACCTATTAGATTTCACGAAGCCATTTTCTTCTGGGAGTCACGTCCCCCTTTTTGTCGACATCGGCACAGTTTTCCAAAAGGGCGACGGTATTTTGATTCTCATTACCCATCCAATGAGAGATCTCGGACGGCACAGGGAGAACCACAAATTCCTCCCTGCTTTCGTTGACCCCCATAACATTCAACATCAAAACTTTCTCATGTTATGGTGGGTCTTACTTTGCGACTATTGCAGTTAGTTCTTGTACTTGCCGAAGACCTTTGAACTTGGCAAGGCTATCAATGCCTACAGAATCCGTGATACTTCTTACAGATGTCACTACCTACTATTCAGAGTATGTTCCTCCACAGAATTGTCTTATGCCTTTATTATGACCACCCCCGAGGGTGTTGTAGTTGTCTACATCAACACTTCATTCCTCTTTTTGAGTTACATGACATGAGCATGGGGCATGCCCACCTCGTTTGTACACAGTTTATTTTTTACACACCTCATGAAAGGTTGGGTTCTACCAGTTCCTTTTTCCCTCCAACGGATAGATATGGACAATCCCACCATCGCTCTCTCTTACAACAGCATTCTCAGTGGAAGAAACATTGATGCATTTCGGCTATACATATGCTCCTAACGTCATCCATCAGGGGGCATCTGTTATCACTGAAATTTCATCCGCAAATGGTTGCAAGAATTCAGCATCGTCAAATAGTTATGAGGACATCCATGGACCTGAATTAACACAAAATCATTCACAAAGGGTCAAAAACTATACAAAATAGTGAAAAATTGAAGGGCTCTATGAAGACACTGGGCGCGCATGCACATGCGCAAAACAAAAACACAAGATTCGTGCACATGCGCACGATGCGCAACTGTTGTCACAAAAAGTCATGCACCTGATAAACGACGCATTTATGAGAGTGGTCGGCCTCCCCCCCACTTCTGGTTTAGCTTCCAAGTTGATTTGACACTCAAATCTGGATTGGATTCAACTGGATGGCTGGTCAAAGACCTAGAAATTCCCTAATTAGCCTCTTTACACACTACAAACTAGTTGAACAATAGCTCAAAGGAATGCTATAAAAAGGCCATGGATACACTTCATTTTTCAAGGAATTTCATAGCAAAGTTATGCTACCATTATTCTCTTGAGGACTCTTCTATCCTTGCCAAGAGTATACTTGCATCATTGCTTTGGGAAATCCATCTCACCCCTTGAGTGGATTAGCAAAGAATTCTTTCACCATTTTCATTTTCTTTTTCAAAGTTGTAAGAAGAGCTTATTTGTGGGGGTCCAAGAGCCCTCCCTTGGAGGAAGAAGGGACTCATAGTCCCCTTGCTTCTCAGTGTTTTCTTTCACTAATATCAGACTTATCATTGGTGACATGGGTCTCATTGTTTCTTTTGTCCTTATGTCCCTATGTTTATAAATTTAGTTGTTGTTTTATTTCTTAGTTTAATTCTTAGTTGTTGTTTTATTTCTTAGTTTAATTCTTAGTTGTTGTTTTATTTCTTAGTTTAATTATTAGTTGTTGTTTTATATTTCTTTTTCTAACCCTTTTCCTTGCAGCTGTCCTGCTCAGCAAATCCAACTAAGCTTGCAAGCACCTCTATTTTGCTCACTAAGGTGACGAAAGAGGCGCTACACATAGAAAGAGTGATTGGTTGCTCTTTGTCAAGAAATAGGGTGTGACCATCCTTTCTAGTCTCTCTTTTAATGAAGGCAGGGGGTGACTGGGAAGAAACTCAGCCGAAAACCTAGGGAAAAATTGGTATGTTTTAAGGGTTAAAATGAGGCGTTTCTAGGGGACAATGACCTAGTGATTAGGTGATCTTTAGGTGATAATGACCTAATGATTAGGAGGCCAATAACTTTATAAAAACAAGTGTGTTAAAACACTTTACATGATTACCCCTATGGCACTTTGTGGACCTCTTTTCTCAAGTGACATTGTGTTATCACCCCCCAAGCTAATCAATTCACTATTGGGAGCACACATGTTCTTCGATCATTGATTAATTAATAAATGGAAATAAATGGGCTTGGAAAAAGGTTGCAATGTGGAAGAAGGTGCTACACACCCCTACAAAGACACCCATAAATGAGACAATACGATCCCTTGTATGTCATGAAACTAGTTGACCTATGAATTCCAAACCCTTATCCACCTCAGCATCCACTACATGACATTGAAGGGGTACCCTTGGGAGCATCCCCTACTCTAGGTATTTGGTCTACCTAGTAGGACCTTTATGGCACCCCTCCCATACCTAAACTTGGTCAATTGTATAGGGTCTTGGAGCATTTGTTTAATTTGATGAGGTAGTTTTGATGCACATGTTTAGGTGCCTTATTTATTAGATATGATTTTCACTTGCCATGATATTTTGACTAGAGATCCTTGGAGGGCGTGCCTATTTGTTTTGCAAGACCTTGTTTGGTGGACAGTTTTGGAGGAACAAGCCTAGATTGGGATTCCATGGGGCTTGAATCCCATAGGTTCGATGCTAAGGGCCCGCATGCTAGATCATGATGAATTGTCTTTGGAGGCCTAGAAGACACTTTGGACAACCTTACCATGCCCTCACATGCCAAACAACTTTCCCAATAGGGGAAAAACATCACCTTTTGAGCTTGATGTCATAGAGGGATAGGGTTTGGTGGTGATGGGGTTGCTACTTGACACTTGGCATGATTTGATCGGAGGAGACATGGATTGAGATTGCACATGGAGAAGAGGAACTAGGATCCCCAACGACCTCCACTTTCTTCTCCAACGACTTAAAAACGTGTCAAAATGTCCCCCTAAAGGGGAAAAGTAGGGGTTTTTTGTCCCCTTAATTTGTGTTTACCCTAACCTAAGTGGACAAACTATGATTTGAACATTTTGTATAAATAGATATCATATGAATCTCATTTCATAACATAACTCGTCCATTGTGAGAAGTACTTGGCTGAAATTTTCTTGGGAATTATCGTGTTTTTCTCTTGTGCAAATGTTTAATGGTGTTATATTTTGGTTAATGGACGAGGAGGAGTGATGTGCACCTCTTGGATGCTTGTTCTCTTGATCTTGAATGGTGATATTACTTGGTGAAACTAGGGTTTGATCTCTCTCTCTTGGAATTGGTAAGGAAAAATCTGCATTTGTTAGTTATTTCTTTCTCTTTCTCGTTTATGGTTGTTTTAAACCCTAGGAGGAGTATGTTTGATACACCCTCCATTAATCGTTTCATTTAATTTGCTAAAGTTTACAAGTTATTTTGCAAGGGTTGCTATGAGGAATGCAAGTGTGTATAAGGGCTTACACCCCTAGTAAGTAAAAGGGCTTACTTCCCTAGGGTCTTTGTTGATCTAACTATTTATTCTAAGACCCCATTCACCCAATTTTAAAGGCATTGAACTAAATATTTTGCATTGTAGAATTAAAATAGTCCATTGGAAAACGTGATTTTTTGTCATTTCAACTTTCTACAATTTCAACTTGTTTTAGCAGCTAATTATGTCATTTCATTACCGATGTATATTGTTACTAATTGTTGCAATTAGGGACAACAAGCTTAACTTTCTTTTTCATCATATACTTGGGCTTGTATCGTTGTTTTCCTTGTGTCTCGGACAGGTATAATCAACATTAGCAAGGTATACTACTTCTTGGAAACCCTTAGATACCACCAAGACCTTACTCAAACCCTTCCCCACACATAGAAACTTGACCTATAGGGGAATTCATTCATAAATCACACTTTCCATCTCATTTCCCCCTAGGGTCACTGGGATTCCCCCCAGAGGTGATTTTATCATCTCTAAAATGACAGGAATACCTACCTAAGGTTAAAGTAGGTAGGCATTCTCAAAGTTGTCATCATTTGGTGTTTGCCTCGGTATTATCCCAACCTACAACTTATGCGATAACATTTTGGTGTTGTTGTTGGGGGGGATTTTGAATCCTATTCCAAACCCTAACAACACTTTGGCAAGCTAGCCCAAAGACTTTTTTGTAGCATCTCTAGCCACCTGTTGGGCTATGCCACTTAAATTTCAAACTTTGATACGAATTTAAATTATAAGAATACTTAGCAAAAGAAAAAATTTACACAAAATAATAACATAAATATGCATTCAACATACACAGGAAAAACCCATGAAAAAAAATGCATAAATATTAACACAGCACATAAATTAACACAAATTGACACTTATCTTTGATTAAAATAACACCAACTATGTGAAAACCTTCCACGTTCCTCCCAACCTTAGACCTCATTGCTCATAACTCTCAGCAATGGGTCACCCCCGAGTTGGGACCAAACTCCACCTAGTTAAAGGGTTCCTAAACCGGCTAAGGTATCTCAAACAACAGGAAAACTCAGTCACAGGTGCCAACTCAAATTAATAGCAAACAGTCCCTCATTCCCCACATGCATGTCCCACCCCATGAAGTGTGACCCTTCTATGCTCAGGAGTCCTTCGGTTGCCCCACTTCCGTTCTGAGGCTTCAGCAACATGCTGGAAAAAAAGCCTCAGAGCCCTCTAGCTGTAATTTGGAACCTTCAGAAATCAATTCCTAGCAATTCTCTCACCTGGAGAGAATGATCACGAGCCTAACAACCCACCTCTTCAATATCCTACGGGCCTGACAACCCACTTCTTCAATCCATCTGCCATCTAACCAAGGTACAAATACAGTGATAATAATAGGAAGGTATGGAGGACAGTTGAATCAGTGAGTGAATTGTGATGGAATGATAGTAAAATGAACTAATTCCAAACTATATGTATGCATGTTCCCAACTTGACACTTGTCATATTGAGAACTACCTTGGGCCCACTTGTTCCCATCCTTAGAACTTAGGATAAAATAATTATCCATACTTTATACTTTAAGGAATATTAATATAATATTCATTTGGACTTAATCTCCCTAACTTAGCCCCTTATCCTTAACTTTTAGCCCCATTTTCCCTATCTAGTGGAGTTTAGTCCCCCATACTCTTTTACATGGTTGGTATGGCGTTGTGTTGTGATTTCATTAATATTTGCAAGTGATTATATATTACAATGATGGCTCACTGGCCATTTTTAGCATCTGGATCCCCAACCTAATAACCACACAAGAACTAAACCCTAAACCCTAAACCCATGAAAAAAATGCATAAAAATTAACACAACACATAAATTAACACAAATTGACACTTATCTTTGATTAAAATAACACCAACTATGTGAAAACCTTCCATGTTCTTCCCAACCTTAGACCTCATTGCTCATAACTCTCAGCAATGGGTCACCCCCGAGTTGGGACCAAACTCCACCTGGTTAAAGGGTTCCTAACCTGGCTAAGGTATCTCAGACAACAGGAAAACTCAGTCACAGGTGCCAACTCAAATTAATAGCGAATAGTCCCTCATTCCCCACATGCATGTCCCACCCCATGAAGTGTGACCCTTCTCTACTCAGCAGTCCTTTGGTTGCCCCACTTCCATTCTGAGACTTCAGCAACATGCTGGAAAAGAAGTCTCGAAGCCCTCTAGCTACAATTTGGAACCTTCGAGAATCAATTCCTAGCAATTCTCTCACCTGGAGAGAATGATCACGGGCCTAACAACCCGCCTCTTTAATATCCTACTGGCCTAACAACCCACTTCTTCAATCCATCTGCCAGCTAACCAAGGTACAAATATGGTGATAATAATAGGAAGGTATGGGGGACAATTGAATCAATGAATGAACTGTGATGGAATGATAGGAAAATGAACTAATTCCAAACTATATGTATGCATGTTCCCAACTTGACACTTGTCATATTGAGAACTACCTTGGGCCCACTTGTCCCCATCCTTAGAACTTAGGATAAAATAATTATCCATACTTTATACTTTAAGGAATATTAATATAATATTCCTTTGGGCTTAAGCTCCCTAGCTTAGCCCCTTATCCTTAACTTTTAGTCCCATTTTCCCTATCTAGTGAAGCTTAGTCCCCCATACTCTTTTACATGGTTGGTATGGCGTTGTGATGTGATTTCATTAATATTTGCAAGTGATTACATATTACAATGATGGTTCATTAGCCATTTTTAGCATCTGGCTCCCCAACCTAATAATGACATAAGCACTCCAACCTCTATACATAGACAATCATTTATAACTCAACTTTGCACACTTCCAGGTCAATACCACTCACTTACCCCAAGTGTGTGCATCATTATGACTTGTGTGCCCCTATCTTGATAAGGAATCTTTGTGCACTTACCCAAGTGCACACAACACCAAATACAAGTACCAATGGCTCACCACCCTATAAGCATATTCAATTTATAATTATATGTACAATTATGGTTCGGCCTAGGGGTATTACATTCCCCTCCCCCTTATTTATGCACTGTCCTCAATGCAGTATATAAACATATACAATAAAAACTTCAAAAGTCTTCAAAATGATGTGGATACTCTTCCTGCATAGCCTCTTCATGTTCCCAAGTTGCATCATCAGGATCGTACCAAGTTCATTGGACCTTTACTAGCCCTATGGATCAATTCCAGACCTGCTTGATCTTCTGGTCCAATATGCACACCGAATGCACTTGAAAGTCGCCTTCTTGCTCCACCTAAATTTCATTCCAATAAATGACATGATTATCATCAAGTACATACTTTTGGAGCAATGATACATATAATACATTATGAATATACATTGATGCAAGCAAGGAAAGCATGTATGCTACAGGCCCAATCCTCTCTACGATTTCAAACAGACCACAATAATGAATTGCTAACTTTGAACAATTTCCTAGCTTCAGAGAACTTATGTTGGTCTTTACTTTCAATAATACATGGTCACCCACTTTAAATTCCCTGTGAGTTCTACCCTTATCAGCATAGTTTTTTTTGTTTGACTTGGGCAGCCTTTAAATTCTATTTTATTTTCATCATTTTCTCTTCCATTTCCCTTAGTAATTCTAGCCCAACCATTACTCTATCTATTGGGTTGTCCCATCTTATTGGTTTGTTTCACCTTCTTCCATAAAGTGCCTCAAATGGTATCATCTTTAGAGATGTTTGGTACCCATTGTTATAAGCAAACTTTACCAAGTGTAGGTATTCTTCCCATTTTGATGGTTTATCCATCGCATACATCCTCAACATATCCTCAATCACTTGATTCACCCTCTATGTTTTCCCATCTAACTCTGGATGATAAGTTGTACTAAAATTTAGATTTGTTCCAAATCCCTTGAATAATCCTTTCCAAAAATTTGATGTAAATTTTGGATCTCTATTAGACACAGTTGTCTTGGGTATACCATGTAGTCGAGCAATTTATCTCATACAAATATCAACAATGTTGGTTGCCTTGTGAGTGAGCTTTACTGGAATAAAATGGGCAAATTTAGTAAGCTTATCCATGACTACCATGATAGAATTATGTTGTTTGTTTGTTCTGGGCAGTTTGGTGATGAAATCCATTGTTACAACTTCTCATTTCCACTCATAAATGGGCAATGGTTGTAGAAAACTAGTTGGGTGTCTATGCTCATCCTTGACCTTTTGACACTCCAAACACTTGGCAATAAAATTATCAACTTCTTTCTTCATTCCTATACAATAATATTGGCTCTTGACAACTGCAATAGTTTTGTTATAACCTAGGTCCCCAACATAAGGTACATTATGCATTTCTCTCAATATTCGATGTTTCAATTCCTAGGAATTTGGCACATAAGTTTTACCCATGTACCTGATAATTTTATCATTTCTTAGCTTATAGTCTTCAATTTTCTGCGGTAAATTACCTTGTTGAAATATTTCCTTTACCTCCATGTATTTCTGATCTGATTTTGAAGCCTCTAAAATTCTATCTTTCAAATCTGATTGGTACATGCTAATGGTTGTAGCATGCATTTCATGCACCCTCCTACTAAGTGCATCAGCCACCTTGTTCTCTTTACCTTTGATATGATTTATATCAAAGTCATATTCACTAAGAAATTCTAACCACCTGCTTTTCCTGGAATTTAGAGTCGGTTTCCAAAAAAATGTTTCAAACCACTATGGTATGTCGCCAACTCAAATATTTTTCCCATGAGGTAGTGCATTCACATCTTTAGGGCATGCATTATAGCTTCCAAATCCAAAGAATAACTAGCATAGTGTTGACAATTTGGTTGTCATTGATGTCAACCTTGATAGATAAGTGAAGTATTATTAATTGATTGGTTTGAGAAGCATTGTCAATATTGGACATAATATTATGAAGATGAATTGAATTTCAAGCATTGTCAATATTGTACATAATGTTATGAAGTTGACTTGAATATCAATAGAAATATAATATTGACTAATATATTGTATGAGCTTGATGCACTCATCCTATATTGTATGAGGTTGATGAAATCACCCTAATGGAAATATGGTTTATGGTGGATTGTGTCAATAAAATCCATGCACAAAAAGAAACTGTGAAGAAATTGTCTAGATAAAAAGGGTAAATAAAGAATCCAATATGGATGCATACAAATCACAAATAAGAATGTTGGACATGGTGTTATAGTGTTGTCATTGATGTCAAATATGATTAGTATGGGCATCAGTATAGTCATAGAGTCACTAAGTCTGGTATAAACATCTCAACAAGAAGTTGAAGTTGAAGAAGTTGAAAAAGTCAAAGATCAAAGTCAAAGAAATCAGGGGTTGAAATCGAAGAGGTCGAAGAAGTCGAAGGTAGAAGTTAGATAAGTAGAATAAGTCGCAATCAAAGAAGTCTAATATCAAAGTTGAATTCAAATTCGAAATTGAAGCAAGTCGGGATGACCAAAGTTGAATTACACAAGTCGGTTTTCTTCTAATTCGAGTCAGTCCAAGTAGATGTGAAGTAAATTACCCTGGAGGTCGAAGTCGAAAGAAAATTGAGTGGGGAAATTCAAGTCAGCCAAATCAAGTCAGGACAACCAAAGTCGAATCTCTCAAGTCATTTTTCTTCTTATTCAAGTCGGTCCAAGAATGATGTAACCTAAAGGTCAAAGTCGAAGCAAACTTAAATTAGGAAATATAAGTCAGGTCGAGGATAAATCAAGTTGGGTGGACCATAATCAAAATACTCAAGTCAAAATTTCTCCTAGTTGAGTCAACCAAAAAGATGTTTTTCGGTCGAATGAGGAAGAAAATAAAAAAAAGAGTGAAGACCAAGTCGAATCTTTAGTGACTAGCAACTGAGAGGGAACTGATTTTAATATCTACCATCAAGTAAAATGTTTACAAGTTGAGTTTAAATAGTCACCAACAAAGGAGATATGTGGAGGTCAATTTTGACATTCATGAAAAAGTAAAATGTACTAAAGTCGATATGGCATCCAATGACGGAAAAAAAAATTGGGCAAGTTTCTTTTAAAGAACTAGTTGTACTGGCCACCTCCTACATGTTCTGGGGAAAATTATTATGAGTTAGCTAATTTGGTATGTTCAGCACAAAACCCATGTCGTAGAATTTTAAAATCCATTTCCAACACTCTAGAATATTCGTATGAAATCAATGTCTAATTTTGTGTACGAAAATCAATTAATGAAGTCACCATTTGTGTTAATTAACTGAAGGGGTGAAATTTTTTATTGCTAAAATACACAATGGTTCATCCTTATGTTGATTAAGGCTGGTTTTCATTGATGTCAACCCTTGAAAAAAGCCCTGTAGCACAAAGGTTTAGGTAATGGACCCAATATTTTTTTATGTAAATATGACTCATTATTTTTTTTTCATGGTTGATAAGAAGTAAATATGGATGAACTCCAAAGTGGTCCCCTTATGGTGAAAGCCCTCACAGGAAGATGCTTTGTGGAGTAAGAGAACCCATGCTTAATTGTGGAATAATGAGATTAAGGAAAGTGAATTTGTCAGGAAAAATATCCTAGATGGATAGTGCTTGTCATGTAATTTCTAGTGGTATGTGGAACATCACATAATTCCTCACGGTTAGAGAGTTATGGTCATGAGAAGTTGGAGACTCCAAGTTTGGGTACTAGACCCAAGTTTGTTTGATGGGTAACGATATGAGTTATGATATATTTTTAGATAATATTATTCTATGTGGATAGTACATGTCATGCCATTTCTGGTGGTATGTCAAACGTCACATAACTCATCACGGTTTGAG
>JASDQU010337499.1:0-12583 GCA_032191745.1 Picea mariana | reverse complement strand
TATTCTGCATACATACAAGTACAACAACAGGCTCCTGGCCTTCAAACACTTAGGCTTCCTGGCCTAACAAACACATAAGTCTTTTAGCTTAGACAAAACTTGGCTCACCAACCTATAGAACACATTTACAATTCATTGCATATATCATGATCTGTAATGGGGCTCGGCCTTGGGGACACTACATGATAGATCGTTGGAAAGGTGTCGTCAATAATATTCATTTTGGGGGCTCAATCAAAGCATTTGGATATCATTTGGGTGCTCTATCCCTAAAAACATTCATTTAGGCCCTCAAAATGGCCCCGTAAGTTTAGGAATCGAAAAAATGCTAAAAATAGTAAATTTCTAGAAGAGTGTTTTGAACTAGTTGGAATAGGTGGGTGGCCACCGATATCCACCTAGATCATATGATGTCACATAGGATATTTATAAAGTATGCATGAACATTCCCAAGAACATGTTTGTTTTCCTAGGAGGAATGTGCACGTGTTCCTGTCGGACTCAATAAAAGGGTGCACAACGCGGCTTTTGTCCAAACTAACCATCACACCTCATGTTTTAGGAGAAAGTGAGTGAATTGAACGGATATATTTTTCTTACCAAGTTTCCACAAGATCCTAACATTATCTCGGGGGGAAGCTAGATATTTATTTTCTTTTAATTTCTTGTTTTTTTAATTTCCTAAACTATTGAATCGCATGTTTTTTGTAATTTTTTAAGTTAATTTACAAAACCAACCTAATTTATATAAACTCCCTTACTAATTTGCAGTGTAATAATTAATATGGGACCCAGATACAACCATAACCCAACACAACCACACAAAGGAACAAAAAACCCCAACCCACAACATCCAAATATAAACACAAAAATTGATGAAGGGTTGATGTCTTTGAGATCAATTCTTCTTGACTTAAGGAGTACAAGAGAGGCTAGTTGATTTTCATTGTCCATTTCATTAGATGCAATTATATCATCCATTGCAAATTCCTAATAGAAATTTAACAATATTTTTGAATACAGGGTATGATGTTTGACTATTACAGGACTGACATCGATAAAAACCAAGTCAGAGACTTGAAAATTACAAAAAAAGAATTGATGTTAGTATTTATCAATCCTAGAATAAGACTATAGCCACTAGTCAACAGGAGAAATATTTGTATGGATTGGTGAATCCACAAATAATTTAAGGATAATTGGATGAATATATGGTTTATGGAGTTTGGAAAATCTCCCTGTAATAATAGGGAGGTGCCTCTATATTTCCTTAGGAAATTATGGGAAGAGTTTATTTTGGCTCACAATGTAAACTACTTTGACATCAATTCACCCTAAGGCACAGAGGGAGAGCATACACATAGTTCCATACAAACAAAATTATTTTCACTTGATATGCTTAGTTTTCTTATGAAATATCAGAGTATGCATGAGCACAGATGATGCTCAGAATCTCAAACCTCGAATGCCAAAATGATACCTTTGATTTCATATTTATACAAACACAATTGGTAAAACTGGTGACCCAAAACCTACAAGTGAAGGTAAAATAAAATATTTTGGATGATAGTGTAGACCCCGCTATCATTATCTCATCCCTTAAATGGTCCTTTTGGACATACGGGGACCTGAATCGATCGATGAATCTACAGATAGACCGACTGACTAAGATTCTTACATCTATGGAGCTACTTTAAGAGACCCACCACAATTTAATCATAATAATCATTCCCAACAAGGAAGATACACAGGTCTTCTCCACACATGAATCCATCAAAGGAATAATTCTCACTTTCATCATCATTAGAAATGAATGTCAAGGAGAGACCCGAGTAGAGTTGGAGGATCTAGACACAATATATGCTGAAAATATATTTCCACGTCAGATCCTAGCATTGGGGCACATGATTCCCAACATATTTCTCCCTGGAATATTGATTCAAATATGTAGTTTAATGAGACATGTTTAGTAATTTTACCAATTCTTCTTCCTTCGTGGTCATGTTGGAGAAAATTATGAGTTATGTACACTGGCGGTTCTAATGTTGAGTATTGCATGCCAAGATGCCTTAGCTTAAATTTGAACCAAAGATGCTTTTGATGAGTGGCTATCATGTCATCCTGTAGATGAAAGATAAAATTGGCCCTTCTATGTTCCCAATCAATTCTTGGGAAAAAATTATCCAGAAATACTTCAGTCCACCCAAACCATTTTTCTGACATAAGGTAGATGGATCTCCACATATAATAATCTGTCCTTGTTCATGACATAATTGAAGGATTAACAAGTAGTTGGTCCAAGTCAAACATTCAAGGCCAATATCAACATAAAATAATTCTTGGCCTTCTTTGTTTTTTGTACCAAGACGAACATCTTCTATCATTTTAAGCTTTTGATGGGATTATCAAGGCCATGAAAAACATTCTTCTCCCATTTTTCTAAAATTTTGATCTTTAATGGAGAGGTTAAATTTTATTTTATTAATGTGATGGCCATTTGTCTCTCTATTTCTTCTTTTTTGCATATTCAAGGAATTTATTGTGTTCGTGCTCTGTCATAAGGTCCTTGAATGTTATCCTCAACCTTTTTGTGGAGATTGTGTGATTAATTCATGCATGCTTGTCAGTAGGAATTGATGAAGCTCCCTCTGAAAACATATTGAAAACACAATTAAGTTTACCAGGTTTATATTTAATATCAAAATCAAAATTGTTTAACCAAAGAAACCATTTCATAATTCTGGATCTATTTTATGCCATTATATTTTCATTTCTAAAAATTCATGGCACGATTTTCAACTGAGTTCCAATAGTGAATCTGACAGGTTTTAAGTACAACTTGAAATGATTAACAATTTTTTTAACAACAAGAATCTCTTTATGGATGTAGGGGTAATTAAGTTCATCTCCTTTAAATGAACCAGATGAATAGCCATATATTTCTTTAACAACTCCATTCTTTTCAATAAGAACTCCACCCTAAGAGTTATTAGATGCATCTGTTTCTATGATTAAATCTCTTATTCCATGTGGAATGGATAATGATGGAAACTGCTGAGCATTTGCTTTGATTCTTTGTACAACTTTTGTCATATATTCATTCCAACTCATTGGGTTTTTCTTGGACCTTTGTTGGAGTAAATATACATCTTTTGCTTGGCCTCTATAAAATGGTCTAATGTAGTTTAGGCTGCCAAGAAATCTTTGAAGCTATGTCTTATCCAATATCTGGTCAGGAAAGTGAGAAAAAACCTTCAAAACATGTTCCTAATGAATTATTTGACATTTATTTATCTTGAAGCCCAAAAAATCAATATGTTCCTACTATTGATTTAAAGGGATCTCAGACCCCTCAATACTCCTGTCGAGTTATACTCCAGCTTGAATAATACTACAGTGACGAAATGCCCAAATTCTTAATAGGGCAAAATGTGTAGTAACTTCACAACCAAAATGCAGAAGGCACATTTGCGCAGAAATAGATCTTGTCCATTCTGTGTTTTTTTTCTGTTCCCAGGGGTACAATATTCAGTGTTTCTATAGAAAATGATTTTCCTTATGTTATAGCTCTGATATACGTGTGAGGTCCAATAGTAGTACTCGACCAAATATCTCAGGGCACCAACTAAGGAGGCTAGACCGTTCCCTTAGCCATACTACCCGACTACCCAGGTACTAGAGAGTATCTTCCCGAGTGTTTTTCTTCGTTGCACTATAACAGTTAGGTGGTCGATCGGTTTATCTATGGATGACTTTAGGAGATCTAGGTCAATCTGTATACAGGCGTGGACTGATGAGCTAGGGATGAAGGAAAAAATAAACTGCAATCATCACAAATCAATAAACCATAGGATGGTCAAGACATGCAGGGATCGAAGGCCATGGGAATCAATCATCATCGAGCTAAAGGCTATGGGGGAAATTTCAGTCATCAACTAGAATGCTAAGACGATCATTTTCTTTACCCAAGTAAACATACAAAACTAAAAGTATAAATCATACTAACAATCTACCATGTAGAAATAAAGGAAGTGTACTGTATCCCAAGTAGTCTGCTCTGAGTTGTTGTCTTGCATGCTCCATGCAACTCCCGCTTGTCAACCGATGAGACTTCAACAGTACCTCCCAGCCAATGCTAGGGGTACTCTTCTTCCCCCGTAGCCCCCCGAGCCGTAAAGGGGCCACACACACTAACCAGAGAATCAACTAGCTCCCAGCTCGCCTCGCAAGGCTGAGCTATGACTCCTCACCGAGCTAGGTATCCCAACTCCCACAAGCTAAGTCAATCAAGTATAATTTTTGCAGTGTAACGTTACGCTAACAGAAGAGATCCATCCTCCTCCTCCTCCTCCTTCTTTTATATAGAATTTCTAAGTCCAGTACTTTCCAAAATCCCATTTAATTTAATGTTCGATAATTTAATTCATAATAATCCTCCCCGTACATGTGTCACCCATCCCCTTCATTGCTCCACAAATTAAACTCCTTAAGAAATTAATTACCCCTATTTCCCTCACCCACCTTAAATAATTCCTAGAATCGCTCCTAGGTGTCCCCATATCCCCTTAGAAGTTTTAATGACTGTCTGCCTTACTAATTTACTATTTGAGTTAATTTAGAAGGTTCTTGAATGCTAGATACCTTACTAAGTTAGACTTTCTGATTTTTCCTTGTGTTTCCCCTTTCTTTTTATGTTTCCCTCTTTTTCCTAGTTTCCTAATTCTTTTAGATTTCCCTCTTTCCCTTTTCATTTAAAACTAAAATTGGGAGGTGTGGAAAATTAACTTTTTCCCTTTTTCCTGTTTAGTTAATAAATTTTTAACTAACATATGAGACAACCATTATTTTTCCTTTTTAAATTTTATCCCCCAAAATATTTTTTTGTATTAACAGAATCACTCACCCCCTTCTCGACCCATGATTAATGATGATTATCATTTTTATTTATTTATTTATTTTCACAAACATATTTTCTTTTACCCCAAGTTTCACCTAGACCTAGATTTTAATTTTCAAGGCTGGGCAACATTTGTTTTTTGGGAAAAAGTTTTAAAATTTTCTTATCACGTTATTCATCCTAAGGCCATCTAGGTTTATTCATTTATTAATTAACAATGCGACGTGCTCTTCAAGATGCACTACGTGCTCCAAGGGTGCCACTCACCTCTTTCCATTTTCTTGCGCAACGTGCCCTTGAGAACGCACCACGTGCTCCAAGGGTGTCACTCGCCTCTTGACTGACTTGGTAAACATCAAAAACCCCTGGAGTCAATACTCCGTCAGGTGATCTTGTGGGAGACTAAGGGCCTCTAAGGAATAATGCCCCTACCTTATTGCGCGCCCCTTAGAATCATCGTGAGTGATTGTCGCAGTCTGCCCTCACGACATTGTGGGTCTTCTCGAACTAGGTAGTCGTTAACCTAAATCTTGACCCACATCGGGAGTGCTAGTAGGCTATGGTAGGGCTGTTGTCCACACCTCTCCCTCAACGTCTCTGGTAGTCCTTTGTGACCCATCTACTCCACATGTAAGTCTGATCGGCAAGCTATCGTTAGCCTGCATCATCAACGAATCATGTCAGCAATATATCCATAATCATATCATCTAATCAGATGCACTAATATCACATATAAAACAATCAAACCTCAATAGTTCACTCCCCAGCTCGATCCAGAGTCCAAGGGGTTCCATCGATGCCTTTGCATCCTCAAGGTCCAAAATCCTGCACTCTCAGTAAAACCGAGTCAATAGCACGTGTCTATATCAATGCAGCAAAACAACATGTCATCAACCCATAATGCCTCATAATCAAAATCAAATGCTTAATAGTATAATAATCCGGATCACTTGCGAGCAAGTGTCCTCAAAGAATAAGTTCGTTCAGTGTGCGCAAGAGCGGGATGTTACAGATGCCAGTAACTTGCTAGCTAATTGGACTTCTTACAAAAGATCTCAAGATAACTCAACCACTACTCAATAAATTGCAATCTCGATTATATCAGGATTCTCTAGTCTAGCTCATTCTTGGTGGCTTTGGCTGCCACAAGAAACAAGGACATAAATGCTTGCTTCTATTGATGCCGATGAACAAATCATTTCAGCATTAGGTCGTCAATTTTGTGGACCTGATGATGAGGAAGACTCTGAACACCTAGCCTCACTTTTTATGTCTCAAAGACTCTGCGATATCAAAAAGCATGAGCAATACTTCTGTTATATGTAGAACCTACTAATTACTTCTGTAAATGCAGATAAGCAAGAATTCCTCAAATATTATTTGAGAAGTTTTCCAGGTCATGTTCCATATGTTGTTGTAGCTGAACTTCATGCCTATATAATCCAAGTCTGGGAAGAACAATGCTTAGAGAAAAGAGTTTACAAGGATTTTAAAAGGCATTCTTCTATGTTTTCCCCTGGATTTTGCAAATCGGTTGTCCCTATGTCTGATTGGGGTTGCAGTCCCCATAACCGTGGTCATCTTAATGAACCTTGCAGCTGTAAAAAGAAGAAAAAGCTTTTTTATAGCGGTGCTCCAAGATTTCACCCAGACAAAAATGTGTTATTTGTGGGAAAAAGGATTTTGGGCAAACAAATGCCCTTCCAAAAAGAAAACCACGCCTTCCAGCATTGTTCACAGATGGATTAGATCCGTCATGGTGGGATCTAGCAGTCTGTTCTCAAGGTGACTATCGTGCAGGAGAAGAAGTTCTCTTCCTTCCCTCGATAATAGTTCCGAATCGGATATACGAGCTTTAGCTAAATTTGTTGCCTCAGAATCCTCCTCTTCTGATTCTGATACACCAAATTTAGGGGGTTGTGAGGGTCCCCAAGAATATACATTCTAGATGTTTTCCCTCCAGAGAAAGGAAATTTTCCCATGTTGACAAAGACTTTGATGGTACTGTACAGGAACTCGGCCTGCTATTAGATGATCGTTACTTTGAAATATGAAAGAATCCAGAATTTACGTTGATGTGTAATAAAACTTCTGCCTTCTGTTTTAGTTCATTAGTGTAACATTAGTTCTGTTATAAATATTGTGGAAAAATAGACTGAGATTGAGTAGGGTAGTTTGGCAGTTTAGGAAGCTCGACAATATAATTTTTTGTAAGATCTATTACCTTATGTCATGTTGTTCTTAACCATTATACCTACTTAATACATCTCATACACTTTATATGAATCCTATTAAACCCAACATAATTGAGGTTGTGAATGAACTGTGAATCCTATGCACGCAGCATTCCATGATTGTGACCTCAGACATAAACATGATATATTCCATTTTTTGCCTTCTGTTTTAGTTCATTCCCGTAACATTGGTTCTGTTATAAATATTGTGGAAAAAACCGCCGAGGCTGAGTCGGGTAGTTTGGCAGTCTAGGAAGCTCGGCAATATAATCTTTTGTAAGATCTATTACCTTATGTCACGTTGTGCCTAATTTATCAAATGGAAATGGAGCGTTTTTTTTTCTGGATCTCCTTGAGAATTCACAGAATATTCATGAAAAGCATTGCCTTCATTTTTGTTGCTTGCAAACGCGAAGTGTCTTACCTTTGCTATCAATATGTGAAAAATATGTTTATGAGATTCTCTTTTCACCTGGCGTGAATGATATGGATGCATGCTTAGATGCCAACCAAGGATTTTATACGGTCAAATTTTCCAGATTCTGTTTGTATTTCGTTTGCCTTTTCCTTGCTGGACACGTTGAATTTCTTTAAAAACTCCAAAAGTCAAAAGTTTAGACTAAGCGCATCTAATTAGGTTGCAAGCTTACCTCGTTGACCATGCCGAGCTGTGCCCAAATGATTGTGGCCATCATATATTTTTGTGATGTCCAAGGAGCTGTTGAGATTCTCTACAATTTAAAATACACAAAGAGAGAAATGTTTGTCGTTGTTAAGACAATGTATGGTGAATGCCACATGCTTTGTTACACATACATGGCATTTCCAGGCTCTTAGGCCTTCCTATGGTTTTGGAATATCCCGGAGGTATGGGATTCACTTAATTAATAATATGATATAATGTGCATCTGTTTTTTGGAAAAATTGTTTTGTAGATTAGTAGTCTCGGATCTATAGTGCGTAAACAAACTTTGCGCAACACAGTTCCAAAGACTGTGCGGTACAAAACTTCATCGTTGAGCACTCAAAACTTATTGTGCAGTTCCTAGACTACGCGGCACACTGGGTGTTGTGATGATAACACTTATAAAACATTTTTTTGTCATAAAATCAACTCTTAGCACATAAGCTCACAAACACAACAAAACTCATAAATTCTTATGAATATGTCAACACACAAATACTTAATATATATTACCAACCTGAATACTGCGTGCTATTACAACATACAATACTGTGTAGAGCTTCAGCTCCAACAATTTCTGTAGACTTTCAAAAACAAAGTTCGTGCTCTTAGACTTCTATGATTCGCTATACCATTGCTATTGTTGCTAACTATCAACTAAAATCTAAGTTTGACTACCTACATACTCGAACATATAAAGACGAAGACAGAGACTTCTTGTAGAAGCGAACCGACTCAAAACATTTAAGATGACAATAAATACCTTTGACTCTGTCTGCATAACAGGGCTCGAAAAAAATAAAAGATCGGCTCATTAATAACACTCCTGCTAACACTCCTACTTGCCATGTCTAACTAAGTAACATCCTTGCTTGCTTTGACAGATAGAGTTGGCATAAGTGTAAAGCTCACGACTTATAATTAATATATCCAACACTCTCCGTTAATTATAAGTAGGTGGGAAACACAAATAAAAAATTTACATAAAAAACGTGTATTGACATGAATTGTCAAATATATGTGACTGCGCCGACTCTTAAACAATTGCGCAGATTTTGAAAAACATCTCTTGCCAAAGCCTTTGTAAATATATCCGCAATTTGTTCTTTGGACCTACAAAATTCTAAGCAAATTTCTATGTTATTCACCAATTCTCTGATAAATGATACCTTGTATTAATGTGTTTGGTTTTCTTGTGAAACACATGATTCTTTGATAGCGCGATGGCAGAATTATTGTCACAGAACACTGTAGTTGGTTTCTGTTGTTCCTGCAACAAATATTTTAACATTATTCTCATCCAAATTTCTTGACAAGTTGTGACATACTTAGTTTCAACTGAAGAAAGAGTCACAATGGGCTACTTCCTTGATTCCCATGACACTATACTTATTTGAAAATGAAATGTGTATCCATAGGTACTTTTCCTTTCATCTATGTTTCCTGCACAATCACCGTCTGTCAGTGTATCCAACAAGTCTAAAATCTTCTAAAGTAGAATACATAATGCTAAAGTATTTTGTTCCATTCACATATCTCAGAATTCTTTTTCCTACCTTCCAATGAGATTCTTTTGGAGTTTCCATGAACCTTGAAATCAAGCTCACCCCATACATAATATCAGACCTTGTTGCTTTCAAATACATAAGGTTGTCTACCAACCTTTTAAACAGAGTGGGATCCACTTTGGACTCTTCATCTTCCTTTCTTAACTTCAATCCTATTATTACAGGTGTTGGGGATGATTTGGAATTTATCTATGAGGGTGGGGGTGAGACGTTAATAGAAAAATATATTTTTCTATTAATGCGGACATTAATATAAAAATATGTTTTTCTATTAATGTCCCACCCAGAGTTTATCTATGAGGGTGGGGGTGGAACATTAATTGAAAAATATGTTTTTCTATCAATGCAGACATTAATAAAAAAATATAGGGGTGGGAAATTAATAGAAAAATATATTTTTCTATTAATGAATCTTTTCAAGATTTCATGTGCATATTTAGATTGTGAAATAAATATACCATCTTTGAACTAGTGGACTTCAATGCCTAAAAAATATCTCATAATCCTCAAATCAGTCATTTCAAACTCATCCTTCATGACTGTTGAAACCCTTTTGTGCTTTTCGTTTTCCCCTCGTTCTATTTTCCCACCTCTTTACACCTTTTCTTTCCCCCCTTCTATATTTTCTCTTTTTCCCATTTCCTATTTATCCCTTCTTTTTTCGTTTCTTGGTTATTGTACTTAGCCATTTCATATTCATAGACCTTCGAACCTGCGGACTAGCGCACTTGCATTCTCATTCATTCACCTATGCATAAGTCTACCTCAACACTTAGAATTTTTATATAATTCACGGGTATGCGGATTTAAATATTTTCCTTCCCTTTCTAGGGCCTTCACATTGCACTTCAACTTCAGTGTTCTACATTTCGACCATTACTTAACTTTATTCTCATCGTAGATGTTGGGTTCCCAAATCTCTCATTATTATGATATTCACGAGTCTGACCGACCACCTTCTATACTTAGTTTCTTTGGATCTCTTATCCAGCCGCGGGTTCACCGGTCGAAAGGTTCAAGAAAATTTCGTATTGATTTTCACTCATCTCTGTTCTCTCCATTAAGTTGTTTTTCCCAATGCACAATAAGTGTTATTTGCTAACAATTGTTTTGCAAAATTTGAAAAGGTCGTTATTAATGGCAAATGGCTTGAGAAATATTCATTTAATTCTCATTTGCAACGGGATTAAATTATCATTATCTCTCGAATAAGTTCATTTGTAAATATCATTCAATCGAAGAAACAGTTTTATCAACTTAATGGAAGCATCAACTCGACAACAATTTTGTGGTGATATTTTGAATATTTTTTTCCGTGAAGATTATAATTTCCAGTGGTTGAGAGCGTATTGGTATTATTCCTCCCCTTCTACTGCTCAAAGAAACGAGAACGTGATTTGGACATATTGGATTTCTCTTTCTGGTTGTGTTCCAAATTTTTTCGACTGTAAAGAAATTGTTTCATGACGTGTTGACAAATACATACCAAATCAAAGGGCTGTACAACTCCAGGGACATTGCCCAATTTCTTTGTCGCCTCAAGTTTTTCGTAAAATGTTAAAGTTGCCAGATCCTAGTCTCACCTTCAAAGGTGAAGATTGTAAAGAATGTTTGAAGAAACATAACAATGGGATTGTTGACCTCTTGCCAGAGTACTTGGATAATCCTATGGGATTGACCTATCTAAAGCATACACAAACAAAGATTATCAAGAAAATAAAGAGAGATACAATATGAAGAATGAGAATCAATTAATATTATGATTTGTTCAATGAGTGAGTGATATTCACTCATACAGTCAAGGACATCCTATCTTAGGAATGCATGCATAATAGTGATGGTCTAAAATTTGAAATTCTAAAATAGAACTAGTTAGTTAACTCCCGCTAAACTAGTGTGCCAAAAATATAAATTTCTCCAACAAAATTGATATGGAGAGAGAGGGAGGTAGAATGAGGGGAAGAGAGAAAGAGGGATGGAGGGAGAGAGAAAGAGGGGAAGAGAGAGAGTGGGAGGGAAAGGGAGACAAAAAGAGGGGATAGAGAGTGAGAGAGGGGAACGGGGATAGAGAGGGAAGAGGTGTCATTTATGTTAGGTTTTGGTAGAGCAAGATTTGCCTCCCCCTAAGAAAACTTGCAAAGAGGGCCTTATTCTATTTCCCTATGTAGACTCACTTTCCCAGATTGATAAATCCAAAGAAAAAAATACAATTTTTTCCACTTGTACGCATCTTGCACACTATACAACAAGTGTATATGCAGGTTGCTCCACTACAACCCACGTACATCGGGATTTGTGCCATAAAATCAAAATTAAATGTCGGGTTTCCATGTCACAACAAGATCTTTGATCCTTGGCCTTTCATATACTGGAAACGTTCTGACTCGTCACTTCAGTTTCATTTTGAAGCCTATAAAGCGCCCAATTCTGAGCTATGAAAAGGAGAGAGAATTCAACTTTGAGAGCAAAGTTACTATGGAGAAATTATTTACTTCATATTGAATCTGCATCCCTTTGTCTTTTAAGTCTGAACATAGTGTTCATCCCCCAAGCTCTTCCCTTATTGATGGAGAACCTCATTGTCTCCCTTCTATGAGCTTTCCTTTGGTAGAGGTTTGAAGTGTTGGAGGCCCAGCTGGAAGGAACTTGGTTTCTCGGTTCCGAACCGTGTCGACACATAAGTATGTAATATTTTCACTTCTGCTGATCATTTATTAATAGAAATACTCTCTTCCTGTAAAATTGATATCTTGCAAATATATGATTTATTATCCATGGGCATGTTTGTTTTGTATATTAATGGATTATGCTATCTAATGGGCTAACCTTTTATATTATCACTATATGCTTGCTTTGCTTTTTTTTTGACAACTTGTTGCAGGTATAAATCTTTGGGTCAAAGTACTAAACGGTGGACATATTAAAACATCTGGATGAGATAGGTCCCTTTCTTATCTCGCTTGCACATTAGTTTAGATATCTTGTTTATGGGATAGAGTTGATTTCTGTAGTCATACCTATCTATTGTGGTTTACCCTAGCCATAGAGATATTTTCCTCGTAACATGTTTTACCATTTGGATGAATGAATGCATTAAAATAATAATATAACTTTCCCGACCGATGGAATTAGTTATGATTACAATATTTTATTATTATGATATGATGAATATGTATGAAAATGCATCGTGGAAGCACAA
>JASDQU010337489.1:0-12005 GCA_032191745.1 Picea mariana | reverse complement strand
GGGGGGTTCGGAAATTTTATTAAATGTTGCGCTAAAATCTACGGTCCAGCGACATGCACACATATCGACGGCTGACGACATTTTTCAGACCCCCCCGACTGGTCTATTTTTAATGGTGGGGGGGGTCCGAAATGAAATGGTTTTCTAGAAGGCCCCTCGGCTAACATGGCATGAATCTATTGCACCAGACTCCCACCACTTACTGCAAACCATCTTACCACTTACATTTACCACCTTTCTGACATACCCCCACTATCCCATGACATCATTTGCCACTATCTTCACCTACTTGTCCCATCTCATAAATCTGTCAGTCCTTTCCCCCTGCTCACCCATCACAAGTCCCTTCACCATTGTTGGTCCTCAATCAAACACCCTCCACATCACCCGATCGTACTCGTCACTTGTTCTTTACCTACCATCTCACGCTCCAAAGGACCCATTGGCCATTTATTATAGGCTAACTTATCCGTTAGCCTACTGATCTGTCCCCCCATGCCCAATGGGTATCCGTTTGCTCAAAACTAACCTTTATCCTCATTCACCCATTGCTCATCTTATCCTAGAAAGAAGAAGCTGAGGAAAATCCTTTCCTCCCACCTCCTTTTGACCTCGACAGGATCCCCTTAGCCAACAAATATCATCTAATTTCATATATAAGGTGTGAATTTGACTTCACGGATTTGCAGTCATGGCTTAGAGACACTTTCTTATATCAGAGCGACAAAATTAGGCTCTGGGAGTCCAATCTTCCTCTATATCTTTTCCCCCAAGTCCATCATTTCCCTGAATTTGCCCTCAAATGCCAGGCTCATTACCTCCACGACCAGAGAACCATAGTCTCGTCATCGGGGGAAACTCTATTCTTCATGACACCAAAGGCCATTGATCAGATGATGTAGATACCCAGAAATGAATCTGCCTCCCCTTTTAATCTTGAAATCATAATAGAGTTATACTAGAAACTATCTTTCCCTCAAAGAGCCCATATTTTTGAGCTTTTCCTCCCACCGGATGCTCAACTCCCCAAGTCAAATCCCCCATATCCTTCCTCCCTATTCTCAGAAAAGGGAAACCAATTTTCATCACTCTGTTCTCTGCTTGGTTATTTTTTAGACGAATGGGCTGATGAACCTATATTGGGTTTTCTATCCATTTTCTCTACAAAGAAAAGGCCCGCCATTCAATTCGACTATAGTACTTTCCTGATGGAGAGTATTCATGAGTGGCTTTCAAAATTAACTATAGAGAGCATGTTCAAGTATTCCTCCATACTGGCTTACACGTTCATCTTCTTTCAAGCGAACATGTTCTTTTTCTTGATGCAGAAAATGGACAAGAACAGGAAGCCGCAGGTGGTAACATCTTGGACTTCATTGCTCAGGAAGAATTCCACGGAGTTCAGTTTCAAAGAGTTCATCGAACAGTTCTACCACCCAGTGGTGAGCATGCTCAGTGGCAGACCGGAACCAAGGATAAATGAGGAGAATCAGAGGATCTTACACCTCTTAGACCTTGCAAAAATTGGAGATTGGTATCTTTACCAAAATCACACCGAGATGAGAGTATGTGGATGCATGTTAGCTCCATACAATCTGCCCAAGTATATACCTGTGAGGATATTTTCCCTGGAGTACATAAGACAAATGATAGAATCAGATGACATACATTTTGTGTCTTTGAAGAAGAAACAACAGCTCAGAATTAAAGGGAAAATAGGGTCTTTTATATGCAATAGCCAAGGCGTCGGGGAAGAGGTAGACAAACTTTTGAAAGAAATGAAGTTCGAAGTTAGTTTCCTGTGGCACTATGATCTGTGCAGGATAAATTCAGAGATGAGGGTTAAGAATAAAAATGTTCCATATGTTCATATACCCAAGCTTGAGATAGAAAGGTTCGCGAATCAAATGGAGTGGGAGCCGAACACTCTGGAAGAGATAGAACAACAGGATACTTCAGTTACTATCTCGCAAACAGCCACACCATAGGCTCCAAAGGAGAAAAGACCCAAGAAGGATACTTCACCTTCTGTCACCAAAGTATCAGCTAAAATTTTCCAATTACATACCAAAAGGTCAAAATCCAGTCATACAACTGACATGTCTGGCGAAAAGGAAACCCAATCCACTACGACTATGAAAGGTAATCAGTCACCTCTTGTCACAAGTAGCAAGCAGATCATGTCTACAATTTCATCCAATAAGCCGACAGATAATTCAATAGTCGACCAACCGAGTAAAGGAGGACCAAAGTTGAGTATTTTTGAGAAATATGACTTGATCAAGAAGAGGAATCAGACGCTGACCAAAAGTACTTATGCGCAGTTTTGGAAACAAACATCCCTGGAAAAACATAGACTGTTGTCTGTGTTTGATACAAATAAGGGTAGAATGCACATGGATTTTCTATAGGCATAGGTGCCCGATCCAAAGACAATTACTGATTACAAAAGGGCAGCGTTCGAGTTCCACACCAGAGATGTGCACCCGACCGATCAAATGGATCTGCACAGGCAAAATAGAGAAAGGGTTTTCTCCACTTTGGAAAGTGCTTATACTTTGAATGCTAAACTACAAGTCTCTTTGAGAAATGTATAGACGCGGCTAAAGTTAGAAAAGATATCATCCTTTGCAAAGGATAACAGAATTAAAATGTTGGAAGAATTGGTCCTCAAGATGGGGTATGACCCCTCGAATGTGAAAGCAGTCGAGGAGATGCTTAAAAATAAAAATGTTTATATAGCATCTCTGAGGAAACAACTGAAACTGCCACCAATGAAAGATACACAAACAAATGAGATATCTGAGACAGAAGGTGAGAAGGACGAGATGCTCAAGTTGATCATGGAGTAGAATGCATAGTTGAAAGAGATGGAGGCAGAACTGGAAAGGTTAGTGAAGGAGAAGGAATAATCAACACCTATGGAGGTCATTCCATTGAGTGCAGTTCCACTCACAGGAGTAAGCACAACATCCACAACAGAAATTCCCTCAACAGCTCCACTGAATGCTCTGGAAAAGATAGTAGAAATATAAATATCCATGGAGGAGATGAACTTGCAAGAGACAGAAATTAGCAGACTTAAAAATGACGTTGAGAACCTTCATGAACGTAATTCTTCTTACCAAATCAGCTACTCCATGGAGAAACAAACCTAGGCAAGCTCAAACAAGAATTACAACAGCTTCAAAAGAAAATAGTGGTAGGCAATACACTTTTTGAGGCCAAGGAAAATATCTGGATGGATATCTCCAAATCCATAAATGAAATATGGCCTATGGTGCAAATCATGTTCAAGCAAAATGAACTAGTACAAAGGAGAAGGTAGGCTATTGAGAAACTAAGAGGAGAGCTGGGAGAAATTCCCACAAAATCCACTGAGATCATTAAGTTCCTGAATTCCAAAACCAGGGAAGAGTTAGAGGATTTGAAGATTGAAGACAGGACGGAAACCATCCTCGAAGTCAAGAGGGTTATGACCAAAAGAGGGCTAATGCTGCAGTTGGAAGAGAAAGTCCAGACTATGGACACAGGAGTGCAAAGATTTTTTGGCAAAATCAAAGCTCTACATAAGAAAGGACTACCTAGCTTAAGGGTCCTAAATGAAAAGTTAATGACCCTTCCTGATTATAAATGGAAGTTGGCCACAATGGCCAAATATAGTTCTAAATTTTTGGGAATACAGGGCAACATAACGGGCAACGAGTACTTAGAAACCTTGCAGCCAGACATCATCATACAACACAAAATATGGTATATTTTCTTCTTCAAGCCAACTTTTTCCAAGTATACAGAGATGGATGAAATATACAAAAGATTACTCAAAGTCATCATTCTCAATCAGCTACGATGGGAAGAGATATGCAATCTGATCGAGTAAGAGATGAGGTGTCCAGGTCTAGTCAACAATCCGATCAGACAAAGTCGTGCAAATGACTCACCAACAGTTTTCCCCAGAAATCATCATGAAGATTTCAACACATCATTGATAGTTTCTAAATTTTTGTATCTTGTTGAGTTAGTTAGTTAAATTTAAGATCTACCATGTCCCGATCTTTAATGACATGATCATATGTAATTTTGGTTATAAATACTTCGAACTTTGAAGTACAAAGGGTTGATCTTGTGCCCTGTAAGCCATAAAGACTGTAATTGTTTATCAAGAGATCTTCCAATAATACAAAGGGATGTTTCACAGGATTCTCGCGTGTTATTCATTGGTGATGATTACTTCTATGTGTTAAATGTTTTTTTCACTCAGTCGTCATATTGTTTTTTCTAATCTGATCTTTTAAAAGTAGCGTATGTTGTAGGATTTATCTTTGTATACCCTATCTCTGACTTTAAATATCTGAATGTTTGTCTTTTGATGTTATAGTGAAGCAATTCTTAAATGCTTCTTTACTTTAATTGATTTTCTCATCTTTTCTACTATCCATCTCTTTACTTCCAAAGAATCTAGTGAATGCATTACCTTGCCTTGTGAAAAGAATTTTTTTATTCTTGTTCAGATTTTTATCCTTATAATACAGACCCCATAGCCCAATGGATGTGTAAACCCTATTTCAGCCAACTTTACAAAAAGAAAAACAAACCATTCAATCTTATTCTTCTTAACTAGCCTAATATCTCAAAGTTAAAACATATCTAAATCTTACAGAGAGATCCCTCTCTGAAACTGGCAGGGCTAGATTCCATTTTTGAAGTGGTTGGATAAAGTTACCTCTGGAAAATGTCTTCTACCCTGACAACCTCTGGTAATTTACATAGCGATAACATAGTGGAAAATGTACTGGGCAACTAAACAAAATTTCAATCCCATGATTTCTTTTCCCTATAAGAAAACTTTATTTCTGAACTAATCATAAATATGAGAAAGAGATAATATTAAAAGGTTGTTAAAAGTTTGTACATAGAAATTATGGATTCATGAAATGAAAATATATAAAAAATTAAAACTTGGCTCCTAAAAGATCTTATACTCTATCTCACCCAGATCCAGAACCTACAGTAGCAATTGATAATCCAGAGCAGTTACTCATAAGGAAGACAATCGTAGAAGGTCCAGGGAGTCATACTCCCCTTCACAGGTCCCTTTCTCTTCCAAAGAAACTTGTTGCCCTCCAGGATCTTGAGTTTGACATCACTTTTGAACAAAGCTTGTTTAGAACGAAATCTGATAGCTTTGTGACTGAAACCTATTTAGATCAAACCATCCTGCAACCCCAGACCCCTAAAATACTATCTCCTAGGGCTGCTCCTGATCAAAGATTCCTTGAGGAATTTGAAAAGCCAAAAATTTTGGTAGAAAATCTCGATCAAGATTCACACCAAACCCACTTCCAACAGTTGGTCAAACTTTCTGCCATAACTGTTTCTATAGCTTCTGTAAAACCTCAGCCCGCTCACTCTATGTCGGTTAGTCCTTCATCCTCTGCATTTTCTGTCACTTCGACACCCATCATCCTGGTTATTGTCCCACCTCCTCCACCTATCATGGCAGCTAGATATGCTCCTTTGGTGTTGGCTTCACGTTTACACGCTATGCCCCAAGACTATCAAACAAGACTTCCACAATTTGAGGGTATTGGGCCCTTGAACACACAACAACACATTGATAAAATGAATGACTATTTTGACTTGCAGGAAGTGGATGAAGCTGACATCCAAATGAGACTATTTGCGCAAAGTCTAACTTGGGACATTAAGAATTGGTACAAAGGCTTACGTGTTTCTTTTGTCGTCGACCTTACCGCATTTCAAAGAAGTTTTCTAGACAGATGGGAGGTAAAGAAGAATCCTCTTCAGATATTTTCAGAATATGAAAGCATCAGAAGGAACCAAGGAGAGACAGTATAGGACTACTGCACCCACTTCAACAATCTGTACAATGCGATTCCAGTCGATATCAAACCCCCACAAGGTTTGGCATTGATAAAATTCCCTGACGGTTTTGACGTTGATATGTCATATCAATTAAGGGAAAGAAACTCTTCCACTCTAGAGGACATGCAAAAAAGTGCAGTAAGTGTAGAGGCCAACCTGTTAGCTAGAAGGGCACGACAAAGGACAGAAAGGAGAGTCATGATTAAAGAGGAACCTACCACATCCTCTTCCCACGTGAAACTGGATTCGTTATCAAGAGAAATGAAAAGGATGATGGAGAGACTTACTATAGCTGAAATAAATCCTCCTAGAGATAACCAAGCTACTCCATAAATTTGGAATCCTAACCTCAGAAGAAATCCTCCTCAAATCAGGTAGAGAGATCCTAGGGATAAAAGGGAACAGAGGGGTCCTGATCAACTGACCAGACCACCCCTACAAGAAAATTATACTGATGAAGGTGAGGAGACAATTGAAGAATTAGATGACACGCATATAAACCTCATGGGCATTCACGACGATGAAGCCATCTTCCTCACTCAGGAAGAGAAAGAACTTTTCCTTCTTTCTCAAACAGAGTTAAACGAGGAAGCTGAGGAAATAGAACAATAGGAATTTGAAGACACCATTATGGAGGTACATAAGAAGTACATTCTGAGGAGAAAAAAGACAAATGAAAATCCCCCAAACAAGGTAACTGAAACGAAGAAAACAGTCGAAACCAATAAGACCCCGGGGCCTTCTACCAAGAAGATCCCTGAGAAAGGCAATGTTGAATCTCTCACAAAAAGAAACCCTACCATTTTACAAAGATCAACACGAACTGAGATTTCTCAACTAGTCAACCAAGTGCTTCTTCCCAGAAAGCTATGGTAGACAGATTAGAATTGTTGAGTCTAAGCAGAGCACCCACTACTTTTAGCCTTGAGGGGGAATTATCCAAATTGAAGATTCCCATTCCCCTTTCTGAGATGATGAGTAAGAGCACTTACTGATCATAGGTGATCAAAGTGCTGAGCATCGAGCATGACATAGGAATGAAGGCTTTGACTGTTGGATCAACAAATCATTCAGACACAGTAAACCTTACCGATGATCAACCTTAAATTGTGTTTGGCCCTGAAGTTGATGGTCAGATCGACATCGGTGTTGTTGCTCCTTTTTACATCAACCTTAATATACATGACCTAATTCTACACAATGCTATGTTATATTCGGGTGCTTCTCACAACCTGATGCCTAAAGTAGTGATGGAAAAGTAGGGACTGGAGGTCACCAGACCCTACAAAGATTTGCACTCTTTTGACTCCAACAAAGTTAGATGTATCGGGTTGATCAAAGACTTATGTATCACCCTAGTTCAGATTCCAACAAAAAGCATGGTTATGGATGTTGTGGTCGCAAACATTCCCAACAAATATGGTATGTTGTTGTCCAGACCTTAAGGGGCCAAGCTGAAAACCACTTTGTAGTTGGATATGTCATATGCCACTATCCCAGTATTCGGAAAATAGAGAAGACTATACAAAGAGACGCTGATGAAATATATGGTCAACAGCTAGGAAAGACCACATAACTACCCTCTATACTCTGCACATTCTGATCTGGATTCCTTTATCTTGTATAATGACAGTGATATGGAAAAACAAGATGCTCAACTGGAAGAAGATACACTTGATTCGAAAGAAGGCAATGAAATCACTGAAGCAAAAGGAAAGGAAATTGTAATAAGTGAAGAACTATCAGCTAAGTTCTGGAGCATGGACTTCGATGTGGATGTGAGAAAAGAGGGAGCTGGAGCAGGATTTTGGTTTCACAATAATGAAACAAGGTATTCAGAGAGTCATTCTTACAAACTGAATTTTCAATGCACTAACAACATAACCGAGTACGAAGCTTTGATGCTCGGTCTGAAACTACTGAAGAAGATTGGTGCCAAATAAAATCATGGTAAGAGGCAATTCTGAATTAATTATCAAACAAATTAAAGGTGAGTGTCCAGCAAAACATCCCAGGCTTAGAGCTTATAGGAATGTTGTTTTGGATTCCCTTCAATGTTTCACAGAAATCGATTTGCAGGTGATGACCAAGGGCCAAAACATTTTAGCAGATGTGTTAGCTATGTCGGCACTACATGCAAGATACCTTTTTGTTCCACTCTCCCATACACAGTAGAGGTGAAGTGTAGACCGACTATCCCAGACAATATCAGATACTGGCAGGTATTTGGGAACGACGATCAAATTGAAGATTTTCTACAATGTAAAAATGATTTCGAGTGCACAAATATAGACTTAGAAAATGATGATGAATATGTAAATAAATCCATTTTTCGGAATTATTGCGTAAATAAAATAGATTTAGAAGTGAAGATGAAGTAGATTGTGATGTTTTTCACTTAAAGAATAATGTGTTACCTAGGGGTTTATTTCCATTAGAAGACCCATTTGATTTTAATGATGTGGCAAAAAACCCAAAATTGAAGCCAGTGGTAAAGAGGTTGAGGACTGTAACATAGGGACAGAGGAGAAACCCAAGATGATAAAACTTTCTAAATCTTTACCCCCCGAGCAGAAACTCAAATACATTGAACTTTTCAAAGAATATGTAGACGTCTTTTCCTGGGGTTATGAAGATTTAAAATCTTCATAACAAAAAGAAGAACAAAAACCTTTCAGACAGAAACTTAGGAGAATCAATCCCAAGTTACTTCCCCTAATAGAAAAAGAAATCAAAAAGATGTATGATGCTAAAATCATAGTTCCCTTAAGATTTTCCAAATGGGTTTCAAATTTGGTTCCAACCAGAAAGAAAACTGGAGAAATCAGGCTTTGCATTGATTTCTGAAACCTGAACAAGGTTTCCCTAAAAGACAACTACCCATTGCCAAAAATGGACCACATATTGGAAAAGGTAGTTGGATCCAGCTGAATCTTCTTACTATATGGTTTCTCATGCTATAACTAGGTTCTCGTTCATCCAGATGATCAGAAGAAAACAACCTTCACAACACCTCGGGGAACCTTCATGTACGTGAAAATGCCCTTCAGTTTGATAAACATTGGGGCCACTTCCAAAGAGTGATGGACATCGATTTTGTGGATGAGCTTGGCATATTTATTGTCATTTATCTAGCTAGTGTGATTTTTTATTCTCAATTCGATGAAGAGCACTTACAACATCTCAAACGAGTCTTTGAGAAATGCAGGAAATTTGGGATTTCTTTGAATCCTAAGAATATCATTTTCGAATTAGAGGAAGGTAAATTTTTGGGACACATAATCTCTAAGGAAAGAATTAAGATAGATCCCAACAGAATAGAAGCCATTCAGAAAATGGAACATCCTAGGAATATCAAAGAGTTACAATCTTTCATTGGAAAAATAAACTTTCTGAGAAAATTCATACCCAACCTGGCCGAGCTTCTCAGGAACATCACCAACATGTTAAAAAAGGACAAAAAAATAAAATGGAACATTGAATCCAAGTAGTCCTTTGAACAGGTTAAGCATGCACTCACACAGGCTCTAATTTTTATCAGCCCTAACTTCACCAAAGATTTTTACCTTTTATCTTTTGCTTATGAACATACCATTGCAGCAGTGTTACTACAGAAAAATAGCAAAGGCTATGAACAACCCATAGCCTTGTTCAGTAAATCCTTAAGAGATGCTTCTTTGAACTACGAAATAATGGAGAAACAAGCTTTTTCTCTGGTAAAAGCCATAAAATATTTTAGAGTCTATATTCTCCATTCACACACAATTGCTTATGTTTCGAACGTAGTAGTAAAGGAAATTTTAACTCAGGACAATCTAGATGGCAGGAGAGGAAAATGGATTGTTGTTATTCTAGAGTATGACATAGAGATTAAGCCTACTAAACTGATTAAAGTTCAAGGTCTAGCAAATTTAATGGTTGAATCTAATTTTCATGCTTTAGATATTAATTTCTTAGCTATAGTAGATGAAAAAGGAGAGCAGGCGACTCCAAGCATGAAAGAGGTATTTCTGAACTATCCATGGTACGTAAACCTTATATTTTTTTTTCATAACTTACAAGCTCCCCCTGGTCTGAAAAAAACTAAAGATAGGTTTTTGAAATTGAAAGCTTTAAAATTTTTCATTCTAGAAGGCAATATTTATTTGAAGGATCCTGGAGGTATTTTGTTAAATTGTCTGTTAATACATGAAGCTAAGAAATTCTTACGAGATTTTCATGCAGGAGACTATGGAGGTCACCTGAGTTGGAAGACCATAGCTAATAAAATCCTCAGAGCTGGGTTTTATTGGCCTACACTATTCGTTGATGTGCAGAAGAAAGTAAATTTGTGCCATAAATGTCAAGTGTTCAAGGGTAAAAATAAGCTCCTTCCTTTGCCCCTGAAACCCATCTTTATTGAAGCTCCTTTCCAGCAATGGGGATTAGAATTTATCAGAGAGATACATCCTCCCTCTTCTGTCCATCACAAATGGATTCTTACTGCCATAGACTATTTCACAAAATGGATTGAAGTTGTACCAAGCAGGCAAGGTACTGATTCTGTCATTATTAAATTTCTCGAAAATAATATCTTTCCTCGCTTTGGGTGTCCAATAAAAATCATAACTGATAATGAAACTGCTTTCTGATCTAAGAAGCTCATAGATTTTTGCAACCAGTATCATATCACTTAGGTATATTCCACAACTTATTATCCTCGGGGAAATGGGTTGGCTGAGTCATCCAATAAAACCCTGGTGAACATTATTAAAAAGACACTACAAGAAAACAAAAATTCATGGCATAACAAGTTGGTTTTCCCACTTTGGGCTGACAGACTGACCACTAAGAGGTCAATTGGTATGTCTCCATATCAGTTGGTCTATGGCACTGAAGCAGTTTTTCCTACCTCTTTAGGTGTTCCCGTCATGAAACTTCTGCAACAGATGCAAGCCGAGATGAACGAATCCCAAAGAAGGATAAACCAGATGATCCACTTGCAGAAATCTAGAGAAGAACTATACAACAAGACTCAGGTTGTCGAGGAGAGCATAAAAAGGATCTTTGATAAAAGAACTAAAGAAGATGACTTTGAGCTAGGTGATCTGGTTCTGAGGTGGGATGCTAGAAATGAATATAAGGGGAAGCATGGAAAGTTCGACAGTCTGTGGAAGGGACCTTACATGATTCAAGAGTGCAGAGGAAATAACACTTTTCTTCTCAACAACAACAATGGGACCAATCTGCCAGGAGGACCTGTGAATGGAAGAATGTTGAAACACTATTCACCCCCTCAGTAGAGGCCTTTAGTCACACTTTTCCATTGTACAAACCATTTCCTTTTTCTTACAAGTTTTTGAGTGGATGACTTTGATCAGATGGTTGAAGCCCACAGAGAAGGCTCTGAGCCAGTGGGCATTTTCATCAAAATTTTCAAAAATAAAACAAATCAAACAACAAAAGAAACTATGGAGAAATTTTCCAGAACATCAGGAAGCAGGATTCTTGGCACTTCACAAGGAGAGTACCATCCCCAGGTGGTGCCACTGTTAACCCTGTAATTTATAGGATCAACTGGTGACTGAGATTTTATCCCTTTACTATGTTTGGTTGCCAAATAATTTTCCATTTTGTAAATAATTTGAGAAAAAGAAAGAAAAGAAAAAGAAAAGAAAAAAAAATGAGAAAAGAATAAAAGAGGGCATAAAAGAAATTGAGTAAAGCCCCATGCAATAACAATGACCTGGTCCATACAGTTTAAGCATGGCCAAGTCCCTTTAAATTGATGTTGATAGGATTAGTGAATAAGCTTGGCTAAATTGTTTAATCTTAGCCAAGCAGTTTGGGTTAGCTAGTGAATAAATTTGGCCAAACTGCCTCATCTTGGTCAAATGACCCTAGGGTAGAGTAATTTCTTAGTCCAGTAGTTTAATCTAGGCTAAATGTCATAGGTAAGTAGTTTAGAGCATAGGTTAGTTGTTTTTATTTCAATAAAACATGCATGATGATCGATCTTGAACCATATATTTGATGTTTGAAAGTTGAATGCCTAACCCCCATGGTGATAAAAAGCAGGGAAAGATGGGCAGACCCACATAAAGAACTTGTCCTATGTTTTTGGTTCAAATATGATTTTT
>JASDQU010337487.1:0-12608 GCA_032191745.1 Picea mariana | reverse complement strand
TATAAAATAAAATAATAAAATTTAAAACCACTTAAGTAATAATTGTGGGTCTTCATTCTCCGAGGTGTAGGACAGTCGGTGACAGAGTGTGTTGTTAAGCCACTCCGTGTTGTTAAAGTCACCGGTTCGAAACTGGTGGGGACAAAAAATCCAACCATGTTAAGGGTTCGTGTGGCTCAGGCCGGGTGCGATCCCCAGGTGATTTAGACGGCTTAGATGCCCCTGAGTCACGGTTTCTCAAGCCACAGGTTAATCGCGTAGCCAGCAGGTCTCGCACAAATTAACAAAAAAAAAAAAGAAAATTGTGGGTCTTCATAAAAATTTTGGTAACATGAAGAGATTAAGAATTAAATAAAATATGTGGATGTAAAACATAAAGAGGCAATTAATTATTTTAACTTTTGATAGTTTAAAAGAAAATACTAAATTAATAATAAAAGGGGAAGGAGGTTAACTTGCACAATTGTCATTTTTGGCTCTAATAAAAAGGGGAAAGAAGGAAATATAAAAATTAGGAAACTAGAGAATGGAGGTAACATATAAAAGGAAAGAGGGGAACTTATGGTAAAAAGCGGGAGGTCAACTTAGTAAAGAATGTACATTTAAGAACCTTCTAAATTGAACTAAAATAGCAACTTCATAATAGGGAAATCCTTTAAAACATGTAAGGGAATCTAGGGACACATAGGAGTAAATTTAGGAGTAACTGTAGGTGGGTGAGGGAAATAAGACAATTAATTATTTAAAGAAACAAATTAATGGAGAAACGTGGGGGATGGATGACACTTGTACGAAGGAGAATTTTTAGAAGATTTTTATTAAATCTTAAATTAAATGAGATTTAGGGAAATATTGGAATTTCTAAAACTCTATAAAACAGAGGAAGGAGAGGGAAGAAGGGGATCGGCTGTTAGCGTAATGTTACACTGCAAGAATCGTGACTTGATTGATTTACTTGTGGGAGTTGGGATTTCCCAGCTCAGAGAGGAGTGGTAGCTTGGCCTTGCAAGGCGAGCTGGGAGCTAGACGTACCATATGGACAGTGTGTGGCCCCTTTGCAGCTTAGGGGGATAAGGGGGAAGTAGAGTACCCCTAGAGTTGGTTGGGAGGTATCGGTGAGGTCCCAATGGTCGGCGAGCAAGAGCGGAACAGAGAGCACGAACATCATTCGAAGCAGGAGATCAGGCAACGGTATGCTCTTCTATTTTGTAGAGTAGAATGCATATTGTTTTGTAAATGGATTAGAGGTTAGTTGATAGAGGACCCCTCCTTCTTAGCCTAGATAATTGTTGGATTGAATGGTTTTCTTTATTTATATACTTCAGCGATTGCAATATGTGACAATCGTAAATTTTTACCCTGCGTTGTTAATGATGGAGAATCTAATTCCGCGTCTTCATTACTTAATTGGTTAAAGTAACTGAGTAAATAACTAGAGAATTGATTTATGTATGTTCATCACCTAAAGGCGCTCACATTCCATCATGTAAAGAATGAACGATAGAACTCGTGTCAAGGGATAACCATTACTGTCTATTTTCGCCCTCTTTACAATAATGAGAGCACATGGTACATTCGATTGTAGCTCAACATATGATTGGATTGCTGAAATCCTAGTGGCAAGTTCTTAACTTTGGATAGTATATTATTTAAAAAAAAAAAAACCTAAAACATGAACGACGAGACCGAATAATACAAGACCAGTGTGGTGATAGTGAGGAACTCTACAGTGTTCCAAGAGGAAGTCGGAACGAGTGAAATTCCTAGGAAGTTGGAACAAGGGCGGTGGGAGGAAATGGTAGATTATATACCACCGATTGATTATGATGTCAAGTCATAGTATGGTCATTGGCGACTTCGGTTGAATCTCCAAACATTTTTAAAGATATGCTCATCCCTGGTAGTCATCACTTAATGGCAAGCTTAACTGTGTAAACAATGTTTTATTGGCGAGTTCATTATGTCTGATTCATCATTGTTATTGGCCATTCGACTCTACGTTTTTGCTTCGTCCATTAAAAACTAACGCAGACATCCAGAAGGTATTTGGATCTTCTGTAATTTATCTTACTGTTCAGGGGTATAGAAGGTTTATTCAACATCAGGTTGTAGATATTTCACTTACAGATGTACATTCCAGATTTAAACTGAACCAACATTTCTCTTGATTATAATTAGGTTAACCTGCTAAAACACCCCCTTTTTTTAATCTAATTTCTTCAGACCTGAACTTTCCAAAACACATGGCCAGGCGTTGATTTCAATTTTCTACACTTGAACTTCTTACAGTGTTTACTCAGCGTTTCCCTCAGGAACTCCCCATAATTGCCTTTTTTTTTATTGCCTCCGGTTAATGATTACTTCACAGGAAATTGATTGATGGTATAAAAATAACACATAAACTATTACCATTTACGTTGGTTTTTGTTAATATTTTCTTTTTCTATTAAAACGCAATAAATGGAATCTACAGTAAGAGAGTATGGTTGGGAATTGGGAGCGAGAAAATTTAAGGAGGTCTTTATATACCCTCTGTTTGCACCTCGCATTTGAAATTCATTAGTGTTATTACCTCATTTGATTATCGTTGGAGGTGGGTGAAGTTTCCTAGCATGAGAGTTACCCTCTTTGTAGCGATTCCATTATTGTTTTGCCTCAACAATAACCTTCCCTCCTCTCMGCCAACGATTTGCCTTTGGCTACGAGCCATCACCTTTTCCTAGCCCTTGGACAGTGCTGAGCTTGTCAGGTGGACAACAATGATTTAGTTCTTCGTGCTTCTGATAGYGSGGTGATAGGTTTCTAATGCYGCACTGRTTTTTAATTATTCATTGCTTTTAATTTATTCAGACTTGCTCCAATTATGGCGTTAATGCTAATGTTGATTTTAGAATATTGCGTCAATTATGGATTTATAATCATTGCATTGTTGCGTTAATTATTGGTTCATAATTACTGGCTATCGATTTATAAATTTAGATCATTGAGTTAATGTTAATGTTAAATTTATAATGCTTGCGTTAAATGATTTTTGAAATTATAATCATTGCGTTGTTGAGTCAATTATTGGTTCATAATTATTGTCTATCGAATTATAAATTTAGATCATTGAGTGAACGTTAATGTAAATTTTACAATGATTGTGTTAAATGATTTTAGAATATTGCGATAATTATTGATTTATAATTATAGATTAAATGTTAATTATTGCATTAAATGATAATTTATAACTATTCATTATTTTCATGATTATAATTAATGATTAATTATTTCATTAAATGTTAAACCAATCGAAGTTTAGACTTGCACAATAAGATCCTTTGAATGTTGATTTAGAGGGTACCTTGATGACAAATTATGATCTAAAGTTGAGCAATGGAATGGCCTTAACACTAACGTAAATTTTAGTCCTTTGTTTAATTAATGTTGTACTAGGTTGTAAAATTTTTGTCTACTTGGTCTACTTGTGTTGGGCGGGACGTAGACAGCTCCTTGTTCCTCAGAACAGTCGCCAGCCCTAAGACCTTAAATTGTCAAAATCGATGGGAACCTGAGCTTGAGCATTGCTTATGTGTCTTGGAGGTCCAAACCATTGCAGGGTAGGGTGGGCGGGTATTCAGTCTTATTTATTTTCACGTTTGATTGTCGTTCATTGCTTGCAGATGCTTGATGCGTGTCTTAGATCTTTATGTGGTTATCACAGTGCATGCGTCACAATTCATCATCATGTTGTGATACAGAGTATAATGTATTTTTACCCTTGTACACATGCACACACACACAAAGAAAAAAAAATATTTGCACTTGTCATGAGAGGTTGATGTCATGATGAACGAGAGGTTCATTACATATGGTATCAGAGCTGGTTCAACCCACGACTTGGGATTGCTACGGCTTTTGTTGACATGATTTGATTATACTGTTGCTAATCAAGTTGATTGTGTGCATGTAGGCAATCATGGTTAAAGGATGTCGCGGAGGCAGACGATGGGGTGCCAGGGGAGGAGGCGTGATGCCTCCAGTAGCATCCACACCTGAGGGGTCTAACCCCCAGGGAGACGAGCAGGTTCTCGGACAAGAGCAGATAGCAGTTGGTGATGTGGTTAGAACGATGAGATATTTTCAGTGCATGTCCGAGGCACTGATCAGCCGTTTGGATAGAGATGAGGCCAGGGCACCAACACCCGTTGAGGTTCCACTACACACTCTGATCGATACTGGTATCATTCACCGTGAACTTGAGAAGGTCAAATTTCCTGAGTTCTTTGGTGCCACGGATGGCGCAGCCGCCAAGGCATGGTTGGAGAACATGGAAATGTGCTTCGCACTTCGTGATTATACCTCCAACATGAAGGTCCACATGGAGGTCTTTCAACTGAAGGGGAGTGCTCTTCTATGGTGGAAGATGCTCCTACCGCAGCTGAACATGGCCTTCGAAGATGTGTCATGGGAACTATTTGAGGAATGGTTTCGAGAGAGGTACCTTTCAGAGGAATTCATTGAGCGTCAGCTCAATGAGTTCAATGCCTTACGACAGGGAGGTTGTACAGTGATCAGGTACAAGGCCCATTTTATGGATCTTCTCAGGTATCCTCTACACCTTAACACAGAGAAAATTCAGGTCAACAGGTTTGTGTTCGGCCTTAATGATAGCTTACGTGAAAAGGTTAGGATTTTGATGCCCCAAACCTTGCACGATGTCGTCCAAAAGGCCCTCATAGCAGAGGAGGATCTTATCAGTGGGGGTCAGAATAGGACTCCAACGAGACCAAAAAGGCATCTTTCATCTGGAACATAGCAGCACCAGACACCAGCGAGACATACGCTGGGATATCGGGGCTTCTAGAGGGGATCCACTTTCACTACACCCCAGCGACCGATGCCTCAGCAGTAGACACCTTATCGGGGACCACAACATCAGCAACAGCGTTGACTGCAGTCGCAGCAGTTTAAGCCTATTCCGTAGAACAGACCAAGGTTCCAGGCTGGTGGGCCATCATATTCTACTTCGGGTACCGGGACTATTGGGTCGAAGAAGGGGTTTTGGATGTGTGGGGAGCCACACTACCAGCGAGACTACCTGGTGGAGAGGACCAGAGCGTCTGGATCAGCAGGACCCACTACCGTGGGAGGTATGGGCAAGGCCCATCGGATTCATACAGCGGTGAATAACCGCCAGGTAGAGCATCATTCAACTGTGATCGAGACGATAGGTACCATTGCTGACCAGACCTTTAGTATTTTGATAGATCCCAGTGCTACCAAGAGTTTCATTTCTGGTGCAGTGCTAAATAGGATTAAGGTAAAGGCAGTCGAACATGATGAGTTTAGCTTCATGGAGATGGGCTCGGGAGCCAAACAAAAGGTCGGGGAAAAGGTTACAGGTTGTGCCCTTAACCTGGGATATTTTGTCACAAGGGCCAACCTATATGCCACAATCTTAGGATCTTATGATGTCGTGATTGGTATGGATTGGTTGGAAGCGCATGAGGCGATACTCAACTGTAAGACAAAATGGTTGAGCTTGGTCAATGACAAGGGACAGAGACGTGTGATTGTAATATGGAACCAAGAAGTTTCCTTGAGGTTCATCTCTTCCTTGTGACTTCGAAAGAGAATGCACAAGGGGTGAAAGCTTTATACGATCCTTGCGCTAAATGAGAAGGGAGTAGTGGAAGGTCTAGAACACCTTCCGGTGGTGAGAGAGTTTGCGCACGTGTTTCTAGAGGAGTTACCTGGGATGCCACTAGAGAGGGAATTGGAGTTTACCATAGACCTAAAACCAGGGACTGAACCGATAGCAGGAATGCCTTATCGGATGTCGGCTTCGGAGTTACAAGATTTGAAAATGAAACTGAAGGAGTTGCTAGACCTGGGACTGATACATCCTAGCGTGTCACCGTGGGGTTCCTCTATTATTTTCATACGAAAGAAGGATGGATCGTGGAGGATTTGCATTGACTACTGTCAATTGAGCAAGGCTACGATCAAGAATCAATATCCATTGCCAAGAATTGATGATCTATTCGATCAAATGAAGGGTGTGACGGTGTTCTCCAAGATCGATTTTTGATCAGGGTCTCACCAGTTGCGGATCAAGGAGGATGACGTCCCTAAGATCACCTTTAAGAAGAGGTTTGGACATTATGATTTTACTGTTTTACCTTTTGGACTGACAAATGCCCCAGGGGTATTTATGAGTTTGATGAATGGGGTGTTCCGTGAGTACTTGGACAAGTTCATCCAAGTATTCATTGACGATATTTTGATCTACTCTCAGACGAAGGAGGAGCATGACGAGCACTTGCACTTGGTGCTACATTGTCTGCGAGAGCGCAAATTGTATGGGAAGTTGTCCAAATTCTCTTTTTACCAATCGAGGATTCACTACTTAGGGCATGTCATCTCCGGCGAAGGCATCGTCATGGATCCAACAAAGGTCGAGGCTATTATGGAATGGCCTACACCTATGAATGTCCCGGAAGTGTGTAGATTTATGGGTTTAGCAGGATACTATCGATGGTTTGTCGAAGGATTTTCGAAGATAGCAAATCCAATCATGGAATTGAAAAAGAAAAACAAGAAGTTTGTTTGGACCGAGAAATGTGCGGAAGCATTTCAAAGGCTTAATGAGTTGTTGACAACGGTGCCGATACTAAAGGTCCCTGACATGGACGCGGACTTCTTGGTATGCACTGGTGCATCCAGGGAAGGTTTAGGCGGAGTCTTGATGCAAGACGGACGAGTGATTGCTTACATTTCAAGGAAACTGAGAAGGCATGAGGAGAACTATGCGACACACAATTTGGAGTTATTAGCCATCGTATATGCCTTGAAGGTTTGGAGACACTACCTTGTTGGATGAAAATTTGAACTAAACACTGATCATTGTGGACTATAACACATTTTTACACAATGTGACCTGAACRCGCGACAACGGCGTTGGTCGGAATTCTTAGTGAGTATGACTTTGAGATTACTTACATAAAGGGAACAGTGAACCGAGTGGCGGATGCCTTGAGTTAGAGGCCATGCATCTTTTCGGTGTTGCCTCTTCAGACGAATCTATGTGAAAAGATTATAAATTTACAGCGTGACGACGACTGGTACAAGGAGGTCGAGGGTTTTATCGGACAAACCACATTGATGGTACCACGATATGAGCGATTTTCATTTGATAGCGATGGTTTATTGAGGTTTAAAAGTCATATTTACGTACCGCCAAATGATGAGTTGAGGATGTTGATCCTGAGAGAGGCTCATAGAGTAGTTTACATGGCTCACCCGGGAGTCATGAAGATGAGGGCAGACCTTAAACCCTTATTCTTCTAGAAGGGAATGAAGGTCGACATAGTCAACTATGTGGCTAGATGTCTAGAGTGTCAATAGGTAAAGGCTGAACATAGACACCCAGCAAGATTACTTCAACCACATGCCATTCCAGAATCAAAATGGGAGGTTATTTCGATGGATTTTATTGTTGGATTGCCACTAATAGTAAGGAGACATGACTCGATTTTTGTAGTAGTATACACTTTAACGAAGAGTGCTCACTTTATTCCTATGCATACGATGTATTAGCCACCTAACATAGCTAGAGTTTTCATTAGTGAGATTGTGAGGTTGCATGGCATGCCTAAGAAGATTATATCCGATTGAGGATCGATGTTTACTGGATGATTTTGGATGAGTTTCCAAGAGGCCTTGGGAACCCAACTTAACTTTAGTACTACGTATCACTTGGAGACTGACGAGTAGACCGAATGAATGAACCAAACTGTGGAGGACATGTTGCGTGTGTATGTGATGGACCAACAAAAATTATGGGAAGAATTCTTGCCACTAGTGGAGTTCGCTTACAACAACAGTTACTAGAGTACCATTAAGATGGCACCTTTCGATTTTCTTTACAGGCGACCGTGTCGGATGCCCTTGAGTTGGGATTAGCTTGAGGATAGGGTCCTAGTGGGACCAGAAGCAATCCAAGAAATGGAAGAGAAAATGAAAACAATAAAACAAAGGATTAAAGAAGCACAGGATCGACAGAAGATTTATGCCGATGCGCACCGAGTCGACCGTAGTTACGAGGTCGGAAATCGATTCTTCTTGCGGGTTAAACCGCATAAGAGTTCGATGAAGTTTGGAAAGGGAGCTAAACTCTCTCCTAGGTTCATGGGACCTTTCGAGATTGTGGAGAGAAAGGGGCCTGTGGCCTATTGACTAGCCTTGCCTGATTCCTTGAGGCGTATGCACGATGTTTTTCATGTATCTATTTTGAGACATTATATTAGTGATCCTACACATTTTATTGACATGAGTTCCTTACAGGTATCAGATGAGAGAGCACTCACGACTGAGCTAGTCCACATCTTAGATCATCGCGTTCGATAGTTATGACATTGAATGGTAGATCAGGTCAAGGTCCAGTGGGACAATTATAGTCTGCACTCGGTGACCTGGGAGGACGCAAATGATATGTGCTAGCAGTTTCCATTTTGTTTGATAGATAAACATATGATACTTTGATACACTTATTTCGACATTTTTACTGAGAAACTTTGGGACGAGGTTTAGACCAAGAGAGGGTGTATTTAACATGCCGCTCTGGCACACTGAGCGAACTTATTCTTTGAGGAAACTTGCTCGCAAATGATCCGGATAATTATGCTATTAAAACATTTGACTTTGATTATGATGCATTATGAGTAGATGACATGTTGTTTTACTTCATTGACATAGACATGTGCTATTGACTCAGTTTTACTGAGTGTGCAGGGTTTTGGACCTTGAGGATGCAGAGGCATCGATGGAACCCCTTGTACTCCAGATCGAGTCAGGGAGTGTTCTATTGGGGTTTGATTGTTTTACTGTGATGTTGGTACATTTGATTAGATGATATGATGTGGATATGTTCTGACATGGTTTGTTGATGATGCAGGCTAATGATAGCTTGCTGACCAAACTCACATAAGGAGTAAAGGGGTCACACACGAATACCAGAGAGGTTGAGGGAGAGGTGTGGACAGCATCCCTGTCACAGCCTACTAGCACTCTCGTCGTGGCTTGAACTGTAGGTTAATGATTACCTAGTTCGAGAGGATCCACGATGTCATGAGTGTAGACTACAATAGTCACTCATGATGATTCTAAGGGGCGCGCAATAAGGCGAGGGCCTTATTCCTTGGAATCCCTTAGTCTCCCACAAGTTCACCTGGCGGAGTGTTTACTCTAGGGGTTATTGATGTCTACCAATCAATCAAGAGGGGAGTGGCACCCTTGGAGCACGTGGTGCGTCCTGAAGGGCACGTGACACAAAAGAAACAAAAGAGGCAAGTGGCACCCTTGGTGCACGCGGTGTGTCCTGAAGGGCACGTCACACAAAAGAAACAAAAGAGGCGAGTGGCACCCTTGGAGCACGTAGTGCGTCTTGAAGGGCACGTCATGTTGATGATGATAAAGGAACAAAACTAGATGGCCCTAAGACAAATATCTCATTAAGAAATTTTAAAATTGCACAACTGCCGTTTTTATCTCTAATAAAAAGGGGAAAGAGGGAAATTATAAAAATTAGGAAACTAGGGAATGGAGGTAGCATAAAAAAGGGAAAGAGGGGAACTTATGGTAAAAAGCGGAAGGTCAACTTAGTAAAGAATCTGCATTTAAGAACCTTCTAAATTGAACTAAAATAGCAACTTCATAATAAGGAAATCCTTTAAAACCTGTAAGGGAATCTAGGGACACCTAGCAGTAAATTTAGGAGTAACTCTAGGTGGGTGAGGGAAATAAGACAATTAATTATTTAAAGAAAATAATTAATGGAGAAATGTGGGGGATGGATGAAACTTGTACGAAGGAGAATTTTTAGAAGATTTTTATTAAAACTTAAATTAAATGAGATTTAGGGAAAGATTGGAAGTTCTAAAACTCTATAAAAGAGAGGAAGGAGAGGGAAGAAGGGGATCAGTTGTTAGCATAATGTTACATTGTATGAATCATGACTTGACTGATTTACTTGTGGGAGTTGGGATTTCCCAGCTTAAAGAGGAGTGGTAGCTCGGCCTTGCGAGGTGACCTGGGAGCTAGACGCACCATATGGATAGTGTGTGGCCCCTTTGTGGCTCGGGGGGCTAAGGGGGAAGTAGAGTATTCCTAGCGTTGGCTAGGAGGTACTGGTGAGGTCTCGACGGTCGGCGAGCGAGAGCAGCATGGAGCGCACGGATGTCATTCGAAGCAGGAGATTAGGAAACGGTACGCTCTTCTATTTTGTAGAGTAGAATGCATATTTTTTTGTAAATGGATTAGATGTTAGCTGATAGAGGACCCCTCCTTCTTAGCCTAGTTCATTGTTGGATTGAATGGTTTTCTTTATTTATATACTTCAACGATTGCAATATGTGATAGCCGTAAATTTTTACCCTGCGTTGTTAATGATGGAGAATCTAATTCCGCGTCTTCATTACTTAAATGGTTAAAGTAACTGAGTAAATATCATCTAAACTAGCAAATTCATTTCTGTATATTCATCACCTAAAGGAGCTGACATTCCATCATGTAAGGTGTTGTAACAGATTTTGAATTTTTCTCTACTTAGTGTCTTCATCCTAAATGTGTATGAGGATCACTATTTCCTCTTAACTGAGAGTCCTCTTACTGCTCCTGAAAACCATGAATACACTGGAGAAATAATGTTTGAAATATTTAATGTTCCAGGACTTTATATAGTTGTACAAGTTGTCCTTGCTATTGTTGTTGGGTATAGAACTTTTAAGTGGATGCTGAAAATGGGTGAAAAAAAGTTCAGATGGATAGTCCTTGTTGGGCTGGTGTTATCCGTGCTTTCTCTTGTTACACGTGTTCTACTGGAGAACTACTCCACTGCAGATCTCGTTCAATATACTCCCATCTTGACAATTTCCAACTGGCGTCCCGTGGTCGAGAGCGAGGAGTTTCCTCATAGGGTAAACAATCAGAGTTCCCATTACAGGAAACTATGAGGTCCAATAAATCACTTGAATCATTATAGCCCTATGTAAATCCACGAGGCAAATATCCGGCTGCAAGATGATACAACAATGGGTTTATATTTGCGAAGATTCAGGGAGGCTTCCAAGAAATCAGATCTTCGATTTGTGATATGGTCGCTGCGACTAGGCTTCTGAATGCTACTCTTGTTATTCCAGAACTTCAAGAGACCACAAGTACAAAGAAAATCAGCTCCAAATTCAAGAGTTTTGGATATCTTTATAACGAGGAACAGTTCATTGCAGCCATAGCATTATTAGTCAAAGGGATATTTCCAGAAATTCAAGGACAGTTAAAAAATGTGGACCGAAACGCCAACACGTGCCGCGTGCATGAAGACCACGAATCACGCAATTTTGGGGTTTTGACTATTGTTTTTCACACCATGCCTTGTTCTCCGAAAGCCAGAAAGCCGACGGGAAAATTCATGTGTTTATAACTTCAAAGTCTCAAAAATAAAATACGAAAGTCTTCAGCGAATTGGAAATTTTATTCTACAGGTCGGGGTATGGATTGACCATGTCTCAACATGTTTGTTCAGCAACAAGACCTGCTACCTTCCTTACACCCATCAAATATATAAGAAGAACTTGCGGTGCGACGAGTGGCAATTGGTTGTGATGATGGTTCTATTCGCATCTATTTTATTCGTGACTCAGAGAAAGGCATGGAATATTACAGGTCCTTTCCAAGAGTTAAAGGAAAAATTTTGAGTGTTGTTTGGAGTTTGGATGCAAAGAAAATATTTGTAGGAGGTTCTGATGGTTGCATCAGGTGTTGGGATATCACTACATTGCTCATGCATCAACCTACAGTGAAGACGGCATAAAAATCTGATTAAAATAACTGACACTATGTCATGTTAAAAGCGTTAGAGAAGATTCTATAAAATATGGTCCAATTACTTGAAGCTATGTCACGTTACAAGCCTTATCACCGTAAAGATTTGGATCAAATCGTAAAAGCAATTAAGTTGAAGACAGAATTTGACATACAAGAGGAATCCATTATGTTTCAATGTTTTGGAGTCTAGACACTAGTCTGCCAATTACAATGCTCTTTTACAGAGGTAATTCTTTCTGACGCAAGTCATTAGCTTCTTTGACTCTTCAAAGGGGGAGATTTATACTGGAGGTCCCCGCGATGGATTAAGATGTCGCTGATGTTCATAGAGATCCAACACAGTCTATGGTGCGGGGGAAATGGGCCTATTTTATTGTGGAAAGTAAATATACAAATCTGGATTCTGTGCATTCCTCTGGAGCCCTAAAATACCATAGCAACCAATGAAATAATATCCACTGAATCCGATTGTCCGCATCAGAACAGAAGCCAAGTGTTGTAGCGTAGGCCGAGGATGAGTTGATTAGGAATAACTACTCGAAGCCATAAGAAACAAACATGGAAGCAACAATTAGATCTGAGGAAAGGCAGCCAATACATGAAATGAAATTCTTCATGTTGCAGGGCCGCTCCAACAACAAAATTTGCTCATACTTCATCACAAGTATGCCAGAACCAGCAACACAGAGATTTCAGTCAGACAAATCTGATGGGATGTGACATTTAAAGAACCATATACAACA
>JASDQU010337485.1:0-12569 GCA_032191745.1 Picea mariana | reverse complement strand
TGGGATCATTCTTATCCAAGTAACTATCTCATTCTCTCCTATATATTGAGGGAATTCTCATGGAAAAGGTTAAGCAATATTCATTGGAGAATTGGTGAAAGAATTGTGTGAAGGACTTAGCTTGAACAACAGCTTGGAGACTCTAGCAAGTCTATCAAGAGGATTTGATCTTCTTCATGAAGGATTGAGCAAGTGTGTGTGTTGGAGCCAAGAGCCATCAAAAGGAAGCTTGCGACATCAAGGCTATCAGGTTGTAATCTTTACTTTCAATTAATATGATACAGTGGCATGTCCATTTCCCATAAAGCTATTCTCACTTTATTGTGTAATTCCTTGATCATACACATAAGTTGACAGTTGAATATATTTTGCTATCTTCACTTTGGTTGGTTTGTGTTGTCTTGGTCTTGACATCACGAGAGCACCAGAGTGAAGCGGGAGCAACAAAGACCCTAGGAAGCGATACTAAGGTATGTTACTTGTTCCTTCCTACTAGTTAATTCAATGGTCAAAACTTAGGGAAAGAGTCATGTCCTATCTTGTTTTGTTCTAGATCCAGGTGGATCTAGGGAGATCTATTAGTGTCTGCACCTATCGATTAGTCCGATAACAGGGAGTTAGGGAAAAACCCCTCTACAAGATCTAGTTTGGCATTGCAGTAGCTTTGAATAGAAAGAAGGACATCTAGCAAGGTTGTGAGCTAGCAGAGCTATGGAATAGGTGTATGGGTCATTTACACCATAGGGCCTTGAATATTTTGGGGGAGATAGCCATAGGACTGCCACCATGCAACGTGGATTCTCATGAGGTGTGCAAGGGATGCACCCTTGGAAAGTATACCAAGACTTCTTATCCTAGTAGAGATGACAGAGCCAAGGGAATATTGGAGTTGATTCACTCAGATGTTTGTGGACCCTTCTCTTCTCCATCCCTTCATGGATTCAGGTATTATGTTATTTTTATTGATGACCATTCTCGTAAGACTTGGACATTTTTTATGAAAAACAAAGATAAAGTGTTGTCCAGGTTTGTAGAGTGCAAGGCCCTATTTGAAAACCATACTAACAAGAAGATAAAATCCTTGAGCTCAAATAATGGAGGGGAGTACATATCCAATGCCTTCAGGGACTTGTGTGCCAAAGAGGGAATCAAGAGAGAGCTCATAGCACCCCATAACCCTCAGTAGAATGGGGTAATCGAGTGCAAGAACTGCATCATATTGGGTGTTGCTAAGGCCATGTTGCATGACCAAGGACTTCCCATGTACCTCTAGGCTAAGTCATGCAACACAACAATGTTTCTACAGAACAGGGGTTTGCACAAGTTGTTAGGTAGGGCCACACCAGAGGAGCCCTTCACAGGAAAGAAGACTGATGTTTCTCACTTCAGGATCTTTAGCAGTTTGGTTTACTGCCATGTAGCTTCAGAGAGAAGGAAGAAGTTGGAGCCCACTATAGTGAAGGGAATATTTGTAGGCTACAACGAGACAACCAAGGCATATAGGGTGTATCTTCCATCACTTAGGAGGACAATGATCAACAGGCATGATGTCAGGTTTGAGGAGGGTAAGGCTCTCAAGAATTCCTTGGAGCGAGAGCAGTCAACAGTAGAGGATGAGGAGCAGCAAGCTTCCAAGAAGGAGGGTCAACCAACCCCACAGATACCTATTCAGCCAGCAGTGAGATAGGTAGAGAAACATGATGAGGAGAAGATTGGGGAGGAGAGAGAGGAGCATGTGGAGCCCACACATTCAATGACTCCCAATTTAGGGAGAAGACAAGTCACGTAGGCAAATCAATTGATCAGAGAGGCTCAGGAGAGAGTTGAGCCTCCCACCTCAACATTCAAAAAGAGTAGATATCCACAGAGGTATACAGGTTGTTTGACACTTACGAATGAGTTGATAGACTTAGAGTCTTCTTCTTATAAGGAGACAACTTCCCAAAAGCTTTGGTGAGATGCCATGGCAGAGGAATATTCATCTATCATGCACAATGATGTGTGGGATATAGTGCCCAAACTAGAGGGAAAATATGTGGTTGGCTCGCGTTGGGTTTATAAGATCAAACATGGGTCTGATAGAGTGTGGAGAAGTGCAAGGACATATTTGTGGCCAAGGGGTTCTCACAGGTTGAGGGTATTGACTATGATGAAACATTTGCACATGTTGTGCGGTATTCGTCTGTCAGAGTTATATTGGCTATTTCAGCACAGATGGGGTGGAAATTCCACCAAATGGACATTAAGACTTCCTTCCTTAACATAGTAGTTGAGGAAGAGATTTATGTGGACCAGCCTAAGGGGTTTGAGACCTTCAACAAAGACATGCATGTATGCAGGTCGAAGAGAGCTCTTTATGGGCTCAAGAAGGCACCGAGGGCTTGGTACGCCCACATTGACAACTACCTTCTCAGATTGGGATTTACCAAGAGTGAGGCAGATCCAAACCTCTACTAAATAGTGGTTGAGGGGCAACCTCTCATTCTTGTGCTCTATGTGGACGACTTGATATTGACAAGAGAAGATAGCCTGATTCATGATTGCAAGGAAGACCTTGCATGTGAGTTTGAGATGAAGGATTTAGGGTTGATGCACTATTTCCTTGGATTGGAGGTTTGGCAAGGTGATGGTGAGACTTTCTTGGGACAGGGAAGATATGCAGAGAAGATTCTCAAGAGATTTCACATGCAGGATTGTAGGGCCATGGACACTCCTTTAGTCACCAATTGAAAGAAGGTGGACTCCAGTAGAGCCAAGAGGGTCGATGCTACTTTATACAGGAAACTCATAGGGTCATTGATGTATCTCACTAACACACGACCCGACATATGTTTTGCAGTAAACCAATTGAGCCAGTTCATGGTAGAACCCACCAGGCTACAATGGGTTGCTATTAAGCATGTGTTACAATATCTTTGGGGCACAACAAATTATGGTTTATGGTACAAACAGGTTGATGGCATGAGGCTTCAGGGCTTCACAGATGTTTATTGGGTAGGAGGTTCTATTGATCAAAAAAGAACTTCAGGGTGTGCTTTTAGTGTTGGGTCAATCATTGTTTCTTGGTTCAGTAGGAAACAAAGATCTGTTGCACTAAGCTCAGCTGAGGCCAAGTATATGGCTTCCAGCCTGACTACCTGTTCGGCTATTTGGTTGAGGAAGCTACTTGTGGGCCTTTTGATCAGGGATTGGAGCCCAGAGTCATACACTGTGACAATCAGAGTTGCATTAAGCTCTATGAAAATACAGTGTTTCATGACCACTCCAAACACAACGAGATCAAGTACCATCACATCAGGGATTGTATTCATAATGGAAAGATAAAACTCTAGTACTTACCAACAGGGGAGCAGACAACAGATATTTTTACCAAGGCATTGTCAAGGTCAAGCTTTGTCTACTTCAAAGACAAACTTGGTATAGTGCATAACACCTTCCTCTCTAAGAGAGAGTGTTAGAATTGGAGTTAGAGATGGAAGGGTTTGCTCGATTTGGAGGTGCACCAAATCTGGCAGAGGGACCCACCAAGAGGGTCCCAAACTTAATTTATGTTTCTACACTCAGGTGACTTAGGAAAAATTTATTTTTTCCTATAGTCACAAAGCTTTTGATCTGGGCCCTCCATTCAGATCTAATCTCATCCATTGAGATGACTTGTGGGCCCAATTCGAATTGCTAACGGAGAATTAGTGTTTTGGAGCCTCATTATGCACTATTCGACTTGGTGAAGGAGCAGCTCAAGCAATGAGAGCAGTTTTCAACAACAGAGAGATTTCAACAGCAGAGGAAGAGGTTGTATGGCCTTCATTTCTACTCATCCAGTCTCATCTCAACACTCAACGGCAAAGGAAGCCACATCTGGGCCGTTCAAGAAGATCGTACAATGTGCCCAACAACAAGCCCGCACGACCTGGGCCATACAACAAGGTCGTACTGACGGTACGACGCACCCAACAACCAAGTCGTGAGGAGCTAGAGGAGGTGTGAGGGTTGTGTGTTTATTGAACGCATAGATTTTGCCTCAATTTTTTTTTTTTTATGACAACAGATGTAAAATATTTGTAGACACACTTTGTTGAAATAGAAGAAATCACCAAGCAGAGTCGGTTTTCCCAGTTGGGTTTTTCCGGGATCATTTGACCAAAATTATCTGAGTATTTTTCTGTGTAAATGCTTGTTTCTTTATGAGTTTATTTTTTCTGCATTTAGAGTGTTAAGAAAATCAACATGTTCAAATTTTTGTATTAAAAAGTTCAGTTATGTTTTCTATTTATTCAAATCTACAACTAGATTCTATTTTTTAAGAAAAAATTAATAGTCATTTAGAATTCTATGAGTTATTATGTATCATATCATTATAACTATTTTTTGGAATTGTATTCCACATTTACATTTGATATATTTAATATTTACCACATTATGGTTTTGGTTAAATTTACTCATAAAAAAAACAAAAAAATTAAACTTAGATATTCTCATAAAAGAACAAAACTTTGATATCATTACCATGCCATTAGAAGGACAATATCAAGAAGTTCATAACAATTTTAGAAACCATGGTGAATAAGGTAATCGTTAGGGAGGATTCTTGGACTTATTACATCAAAAGTACTAAGATGTGTGGGTGTTGGAGTTATTGCACTTATAGTGGCAAAGTGTATATACAACACACATAGTATAACATTAATAAACTAATTGAACAAAATTTAAGGTTCATAATTTTTTTTGGAAAACTAATAAAATAATAATACTCATAATAATACAAACATATAAATAAAAAATACATCATCATAGATTCATTTTAAACTTACTATTATACTTTTATTTTTTTTATGCCTCTTAATTCTTATCAGATTCTAGTTAAAATGGATCTATATAAGTGTATAAGTGGCTACATGATGTCCATTCTAACCATTTTAATTTATTGTTAATGAAAATTATAATGTATCTTTTATTATATATATCATTAGTGTGTCACGCTTTATACCTAAACAACCAATTTTTCCAGAGTGGTTATACACAACCACTATTTTGTAAGTGGTTATTAGTATTAGCATTATTTTACCACAACTTGTATCTAGACAACTAATGTTTTTTCGGAGTAGTTATACACGACCATTGTTTTGTGAAAGTGGTTATACTACAAAAGGTGGATAACGTATTGTCTTTATTATTTGCTTGGTTATCCATTTAAAGTGTCAAACCTATTCCTAATTGGTGTCTTATTTTATTATTTTTCTGTCCATCATTTTTATGATAAGTGTGTTCTTTAGATGTTTCTTGCATATTGATGGTAAACGATGACATTTGAAAGACAATTTTTTATAATTAGTGTTGGGAATTACTGATGGTTTGTAAGATTCAAATAAAATGAGTCATCCACCCACAACAGCCAATGAATCTTGGGGTTTCCAGTGGTCATTCACAGGAGTGGCACCTCCACCCTCATATGAAGGTGGAGGGTGGAGAAGATATTAAGGAAAACATAAATCTCTCCCATCCCCTGTGATCTTTCAACATCCCCTGTGATCTTTCAAGTATTCCCATGCCCCTTGTAATTTTCAATCATTATAAATATAAGTTATTCTAAAAAAATATAAAAAATGAATGCAACACCATATCAAAACCCAATGCCATTGTGAATATAAGTTACTCTAAAAATTATAAGAAATGATTGCAACAACATAAAACCCAATGCCTTTGTGGTTATACCATGAAAGTTGTTGGTCCTGTTCAACTTCATGTATTCCTGTTTAGAAGCTGAGTGGTTTCTATGTAAATATAACTGTTCAACTTCATTCATTCCTGTTGAGAAGTTGAGTGGTTTGTATGTAAATATAACAACTCAACTTCATTCATTCCTGTTTAGAAGTTGAAGTTGAGTGGTTTCTGTGTAAATATAACAGCAGATGTCATATTCTCTCTCCTTAATCTTACACAACCAAGCTTATCTGCAGAAACAGAGTGCCAACCTGATCCAGGCAATAAATAATATTTTTACAAGCAAATTATACAGCTAGGGAAGGGAGAGACTTTGTTTTTCCTTGGCGCTTTTTGTAATCAACTGTAACGACAGAAGCCATTTCCAAATAACCTCAGTATGAGGTAGATATACAATTTTTGGAAGTATGTTATGCTCAAATTCAAAGAAGTACCGACATTTTTAAGGAAATTTCCGAAATCCAGAGTAGAGTGATGGGGAGAAATAATAAATACCAAAGACAATTATGTTATCATTCGGTTACTTGAGAAGGACAAAACAAATGTCTCACCAGGAGTTAACCAGAGGTACAAGTAGCAAAGAGCACAGCATAACAGTAGTAAAGAGAGAAGAATTACCAAACTCGAAACAAGTTTGAGAAATTCAAAATATTAATTTATTACATATGGCTGAAAGTTTGCGAATATCAATTCATGAAAAGAAAGGGTGCCTGCCAAGAGCCTAGTTCCCAAGAGAAAACTAAAGCAGAACTCAGGACTAAGAATCAAAATTCCTAATTTAATTGGAGTAAAGGCCAGAAATAAAAAAAATGAGATTGAGTTGAAAAAGTTCACAACTCCAGTTTCCCGTGAATAACATAGACACATTCTGCTCTGACACAGAGTAACAGCTGCCAATTTTGTTAAAGCACGTGATCTAACAAGCACATGAGCTCTTGTACAGCAACCTGAATCCATTTCAAAAGTAAATTTTGAATCTTCAATAGAAAAGGGGAGTAAATCCAGACAGTGACTACATGGGTAGTCAAGTTTGCATATAATTACAGGGATTTGCTTTCACAAGAATCGGTAACAAGGAAAACAGCCTAAAATTTATGGATGATTGGAGACCTCTTCTTCATGAAAAAGGAATTGGAATGGGATTTGTCATGACTCATGAGCAATGATTCTTTTTCAAAATACATTCAAAGTTGTATAAATGTCATTTGTTATTTGAACAAAGATATGTTTCCATCCAAATACGTTAGGACTGAAGTAGGGAACAGAAATGGAGTTTCCATATTTGTGTTCTTTTTCCCTCAGCAATTTTTATTGATTCTCTTCTTACAGGCTTTCATCTGTTAAAATAAATGCAATACTTTTAAAACTCCTTTTAAGTGAAAAGTTGTAGCACAATATTAAACCTGCAATTATAGGGAACTTTTGAAAATAGAAACTCATATTGTAACTGATGTAGAGGCAACAAAAAGAATGTAAATCTAATATATAACATAACTGAAACTAATCTGGAAAATCTGTTTCTTGAACCATTTTAGGGACCACTGTAGAACTCTAGGTTCTTTTTGCTTTTCTAAATAGAGTTCAATAGAGGTTGATTGCGATTTTTTAAAGATGGAAAATAATCACTGAAATGAGGTTCTGGCAGTTTGTATTGATAAAAGAAATTTATAATATCTAATCAAATAAGATAACATAATTTTATTAATATCCAACCTATTATGACAAAATTAAGTCAATCAAATTAAATGAAGAAATCCAATATAAATACAATGAGGGAGTATGAAATGTACAATGTGGGAGTGTGAAACGTGAGAGTGTGAAAGCAACTCCTAAATCAATATTGAAAGCAAGTATCTAACTAAAAGCTAAAAATCTCAGTGCCAAAGAGGTGATATAAAAGGTGCAAGTACAAGCAAGTCTCAGTGATAAACAGAGAAGAGGATGGCGAGGCCTGTTGGAGTTGGAACTGGCTGCCCGAGGACGAGAAAAACCCCGGGTTAGACTCTGTCTACAGTAATCTGTTCATGTTTGAGTTTCTTGGAGGTTTGCAGACATTAAGTAAAGATGTTAGGAGAAAGAACAGCTAAAAAAGTTGCAGGGCTGCTCTGCACCAGGTTTGCTCAGTTGAACAGATTTTGGGTTTTGCTGGCCGGGAGTAGAGATCTCGAGAGATAGAATTGCTCAGAAGAACAAGTCTGCATGACATTATCAACCCAATGTCGATGATTATTATGTTGATTGAATTGGTGTTTCATTTTGTTGCCTATTGCCTGAGTCTGTAATATGGTATGGGTTCTGTAAACATTACCTGCACATTAGACTAGTCTCACCATTTGGCACTAAAAACCTTGCTAAGTCTGCTCCCTGTTATTTTACGGAGAATCTTCTTTGCTCCACCTACTTCCATATCTGCCAATTTCTCAAGGTGTAAGCAAGCTCCCGCAGATGCGATCTTCCTCTTGCCACTATTGCTGTGGGAGAGGGCCAACAGTGCCGAAATGGGGACTGCCTTGGCCACTGTTTCATTTTGGGGATCTAATAACTGCACGAGACAAGACACATTCTCATCATCTTTGATGAATTCTTTTCTGTTGCTCTCCACAACAAATAGACTAGAGAGTGCCCGTACAGCAGTTTCCTGAGAGAAGCTAGGCTTGCCATCCAACATCTTTGCAAGCAGACCAATGCACCCTGCTTCCCCCAATGCTCTCTTTGATTCTTCTTCCTGTGATAGATTGCAGATGACCGAGGCTGCCAACTCTTGAATTGCAGAAGACCCACTTTTGAGAAGAATTGTGAGTTGGTTAACAAATCGAGAGGACATCAAAAGGCTTGTAGAGCAGTTGGATGCCGAGAGCTTGTGGATTGCCCTCAGTGCAATCTCTTGGACCTGGGGATTCGGTGCTCTTTCCAACAACAGAACAAGGGATTCAACTGCACCTTCTCTGCAGATCATCTGCCTCAAATTTTCATCATTGGCAGCCAACAAATGCAAACATTCTGCAGAAGATTCCTGTGCAGGGGCTGGACCAGAAATCACAAGATTAATTAACACTGGGATTGCTCCTTCCTCTGCCATGAGACCTCTTATGTCCTCCACATAGGCCAAGTTCCTCAACACTGCTGACCCAATAGCCTGCAATTCTAAAGACCCATGTCGACAGATTTTGACGAGAGCCGAGAGCCCGCCATGTGAAGAAATCGCCCATGCATTCTCCATATCTATCTGAATTAGTTCCCGATTCACAACAGTCAATCCCAGCAGAGCCTCCGCAGCCTTCTCCTTGCCCACAGAAGTTCCGGATTCCAACAGCCTAATCAATGGTGCTACAACACCAAAACACTCCCCAATAAGACAAGCTTTGCAGGCCTCCGACTGCACGAGAATCGAAACCGCAACCGCCGAATATTCTCTAATAGTTACTATATTCGAGTCCAGCAAATGCACCAAGTATCCAATATCCACCCCTCCATCGCCTACAACGGCGATATTCTTGTCGTCCTCTTGAAGAAGCTCTAGGAGAGAAACCAAGGCCTTCTCTTTTACTTGGGCATTACCAATCTGAAGCCTTGCAAACAGATCCTTGACGAAGAAGGCCACATAGTCCCTGTTACCCTCGGTACCCGGCCTCGACACCACGATGGCATTACTGGACTCCCTCAACACTCCACTCTTTATGAGAATATCCAAATCGCGCAGATGAAAATTCAGTTTACTGACGAGCACATCTAGGTCGCTCTGCATAAAAAGCTTCCCGGCGTACGAAAGCTCTCTGCATCTCTTTGCATGTTCTCTCGCCTCTTTCAGTGTTAATACAACAATAGGCAAAAGCTCCTTCGATAACGAATTCTCAGCCCAGTAACATGAACACTCTGTAGTAATGCTCGTTATAGTCCGATTCAGAACTTCCAGCTTCGTTCTGATCGTTTGCCATCTACCTGAAAAGACCTTAGTGGAACAGGCCTCCGCGATTAGCAATGGAATCAGTTCTTGGGCTGTTCTTGCGCATTCTTCAGGATCATTATTATCATTATCATTAATCCCTCCCTCCATCTTCATCTACCATTAAGGAGAATCGTTCTCAGCAATGGCGTCCCTCCATCTTCATCTACCAATAAGGGGAATCGTTCTCAGCAATGGCGTGTGGGATTCAAATGGCCTGTTAGGATTGGTTTGACGATTTCAAGGTCTCTCACAGAGAAAGGAGTCGCATGCACAATGCATTGACTGATGACCCACACGCTCCCGTTCTCTCTATCCTCCCTCGTTCGACGTCGAAAATCATTTCATTACCCACCACAAACCAACCTCAATTACCATTTCCATCTCTTTTCTGTGCGCCCCTCCTTCCCTATCTAATGCAGAATAATGCAATTTTCTGTTCTTCGTACTCATTTCTGGATATTACCCGCCTACAATCTAGGGACTTTCGGATGAAATCCTGGCCTCTTTTTCCAACGGGCTTGATCCATGGCCAACTACTATTAGCTAGAGTCCTACTTCAGATAAGTTTGATTTTAACGTGAATTGAGTCAGTGATGCGAAAAAGTCCAAGAAGAATCGTGGGAGGATCAGAACTCCTCTGTCGAGATCTATATGCTCTCCCCCTATCACATGTTTCAACGGACTGAGCAGGTGAAACTGTCACGTCTGCCAAGTACAGCCTTTGACATTTTGTAATAAATTACAAAAAAATTAAAAGGTCAATATAGCCAGCAACCAGACGCTCTTAATCCGTGCTGGTATTTCCCAGGTACCCTGGAATTAAAAAAATAAAGAGAATACTTACCAAATAGGAAGTTAAAACGGTGGGGTGCTTTCTCGAGCGGTCTCCTGTTTTAAAACCTTAGAGATCCGCTCGATTGTCCGTCATCGGACTAACTTGCTCATCTGATTGTAAACGGATTCATTTTGTTCATCTGGTTGTAAAAGGATTCATTTTTCAACGACAAATGATAAGAATTTGGCAAAATTTTCAAATGATGATTAGAGTTTTACTTGCGATTCAAATTTATTATATAGTTTTATTGCGATTCAAATTTATTATATAGTTTTATCACGATTCACGTTCATGCTATGCTAGAGTTATATTTAAATAGATTTGTTGGATTCTTTAAATTTTCAAAAAATTAATTGAAGTTTTGAATTAATAAAACTTTAAAGTATGGTTAGATTTAGACTCTTAAAACAAGTTTGCTTTAAATATTTTTTCTATTATCCTCTTTGTAAGAGGTATATTGTAAATGTGTATCATAAGATTGCTTTAAATGTCTTTTCTATTATCCTCTTTGTAAGAGGCATATTGTAAATGTGTATCATAAGAGTGTAATGTTGATGTTAGTGTAATGGTGATTCATTTAAACATTTCGACATAGAATAGTTTATTTAAACATTTCACTTAATTTGGTAATTATCGATAATAAATGAATAAATTTATATATCATTTTAATTATGGGTTTGTTAAGTATTAAGAATAACCAACTCTTTTTAGTTGTAAATATTTCTTTAAATTTTAAATTTTTACACCATTAAAAAAGTTTGCACCTAGAGGAATTTGATCTCTCTTAGAACTTATTTGGAGATTAAAATGGATTCTAAATGGTGATAATTCAACACTCCATAACACAACATTCATTCATAAAAAAATCAAATAACGACTGCACTAGTTGTAAGTGAAGTGATGTAGTCTCTCTTAGTTTGCAACAATAATTCAACCCTCTATCAAAGTAAATTTTGTTGTAAAACCTATCTTATAATAAACATAAAATATCCACAATGTGGTTACATTAGACCCGTTGAAAATATTCATAACAAATGGCTATATAATGGAGATAGTTACAACAATTTAAGGCCAAAGAAAAATACACTAAAACTATTGTTTTTTCTCTTATTAAGGAAACCTTCAATTTTACAGACCAACAACCACTGTTGAGAACCCAAAATTCTAACTCTCCCCAAGCACTCGTAACTAAAATAAAAAGACATAATACAATAAATTCATCAATTGGATAAGGATTTCCCAATTGTATTATCTATTTCATAGATATCTCAACTATCCATGGAGTGAAAGTCAACAAATGATACCCTAGCAACTAAGAAAAAGTTTGTTCATACCTAATCTACTCGACGACTAAATAAAATCAAGGTGGTTGGACTAAATCTATAATTAATTCCTAACAGTTGGACCCAAGAATGCATCCTCCTCCTCACACTTCAATATTTGAACCTCTTGGTTCATGATCATTGCGTTGACTAAATTCCTCCACCTCTACAATATATGTATTCTTTCTTCTAACTTGATAAGGATGAATACATGAACTATTGAAAGTAGGATTGATGTTTGTTGTTTCAAGCAACTCAACAAGATAGGTATTGTCATTATTTCTCGTCAAAATTCAAAAAGGCCCTATATTTTTAGGTTTGATCTTGTTATAATCCCTTTAAGGGTACCTTTTTCTTTCTCAAGTGCACCATAACTCATTCTTCATCATGAAACACCTTTTCTCTCCTATGTAAATTGGCCTTTTTCTTGTATTGTTCAATCATGCACTGATTTTCCCCTTATTTTCTAATACACTTCATGTATGTGTTTAGCAAAATTATTAGCACCTATGCTTGTAATTATCCTCTTAGAAAAATCAAGTAGGTCTATTACCCCCTTGGGATTACCTCCATGAGAAACTTGGAAAGGAGACTTACATGTACATCTATTCGTATTGGAATTGTATGTGAATTCATCCCATGTTGAAATTTGATCCAATTGCCTTAGATTTTCACCAATCACACTTCTTAACATATTACCCAATCTTGTATTTGTTGGGTATGTGTTATATTCTTTGCACGAGAA
>JASDQU010337477.1:0-11426 GCA_032191745.1 Picea mariana | reverse complement strand
TTCCAGAGGAAGGAACGGATCCTTGTCCTGAGTTCCAAGGTCCTTGTATATGTGCCCCTGACGCAGGAATAGTACCCTGTGCCGGAGTAGACTGTCCAAAAATGGGTGTGCCCCCAGATGGGAAAGCAGTAGATGTGAAAGTGTTATTACCAAACGTCCCGTTCCAAACAAATAGTAATGAACCTACCGGCTGAGTTTGCACAGGTGTTCCTTGACTCCTGGCTCCAAAGAAACTTGTGTGTGTAGGCTACCCAGCGGACTGCTGATGCAAACTACCGAGCGAAGGGGAAGAAGGAGAGATGTGACCTCCAACATAAGGAAAAGCATTGAAAGGGACATGAATGCCCCCAAGTTGACCTTGTAGAGGAGCGTTAGAGCTCCCTGCCCCCAGACCCAAAGTCTGTAAAGTGGAGTGAGTGAGTGCAGGACTTGTACCTGAACTAGGCATACCGTATGAAAACGAAGGGCCTGTCGCACTAGGTGTGAATGGAGGTGTGGCCGCCGTGATAGATGGGGTCGGTCCACTGTGCGACGTAGTTGCGGCCGAGACCGTGGTGGCCTGGACCACTGACAAAGGAAATTTAGGATAAGATTCTCCTGTGGTAGCAATGGTGATGGGAACGGAAGAATTCCCAGAGGAAGTAACAACGTTTGTTGCCATAGTTGTGTGAGGCACTGACATGCGTTCGTAAAATTGAATTGGCACAATAACTTGCGGCCAAGTATCAGTGGTTGAGGTTTCAACTGAGCCAAGATTGGCGGTCGATTTCTCCGGTAGTTGTTCGGGCTCAATGGTTGGTAACCCGGTTGCTTCGAAAGACCCTTGTTAGTCTAGCTTTCACCTCAATGGTGGCGGGGGTGGCTCCAGTATAACCCACGACAGGCCCAGAAGCCTTCGTGACCGACAGAGCTCTAAATCCTCCACTGTGTGAGAAGATTCATGACACGCTAAGGTATTCTACACGAACAAATAGTAACACACACTAAAAGAAGCCCCTATGAGATAAGACAAGCAAACACTAACTATTTTGAAGAACAGTTACAACAACCAACACTAGAGCAACTTACCGGTGCAAGTGCAACTCGAATACGGAAGCACCCTCTGGGTATAATCTGCAAAGCGTGGCCCGATGTCTGTCCTAGGTACCGTGGTATACCCCCGCAGTCACCTGTGTATGTCCCTAGAAAATATTGGCAACTAGTTTGCCAGCACGCGAACAGTCACCAGGCGGGTACAGTCGATAGTCGGGTAGACCACAATGAGCAGGGTATTAAGCCCGAAACCTGTCAAGGGTATTGAGAACAAATGGTCCAGAAGACAACTGAGGACCTCGAATGGATTCGAGACCCACGAAGCTCCATGGCAAATGAAAATGATGGAATCTCTCAACAACTACTCGATATGTGTTCTCCACTACGTTCGGTCCGACTTTGGAGGGGTTATCTCCTCTACCTTTCCTTACGTGACCTCATGTTTAGCCCCTGTGTTAGAGGGGGGTCTCGGATAACTTTCTGTAACTGGACTTCTACACTCCCTATGACAGACTCCAATGTTTGGTTTGAGTGGCCTTGGAGAATTTACTCTCCAACCTATTCCAAGGCCCTAGTCCTGAGCTAGTGTATGAACCCTACAAACAAAAAAGTCTAATAGTTTTTAATTAGCGTTACTTTTAATGAGCTTTTTTACGTCACAAGGTATGAAGGTGAAACCAATGGTGTGTAAAGACTCAAAGCAAAATGAACAAGAAATGCTTGGAAACAAAAACTTTTACGAAAATGCAAAAACCAACAACTTTTCAACAAGAAAGACTTCTTTTCTTTTTGAATTTTCTAAGATTTCATGCAGAAAAACATCAAGGAATTTCGCTCAATCTGTGAGCTACTTATGCGCTAAATGCACTGCAAAACTTATGAAAAAGACTTCTTCCTAGCTACTGATGCAACCACAATCTTCAAACCAAGAAGAAAATGAAAAAGAGAATTTTTTTTTTATTTAATTGCAAAATGAAGCAAAAAAGGGAAAATGCCGACAAGCACAAAACCAAGAAAATAAAATAAAATTCTGGCTTAAAGCGCAGATTGCGAAGAACCAGAGCAAAGACGCTCAAAGGTAATAAAAAAAGCACCGATTTTAACACTTGTCTAAAAACCATAAAACATTTTTTTTTTTCTTTTGTCTTTTCTATCAAAACATCAACTAAGAAAAACACAGGCTAAGGATTAGAGGTCCTAACCTGCTGACTGTGTAGCCCCAGACTCAAACCCCTGAGAAGAACACTTCTCACCACAGGAGGGGATGACTGCCCCACCCAAGCTGAAAAGCAACCAATCAAGCCCGCGACTGTCACTGTGATAGCGTGCGTGCAAACGCTTGCTGAGCTATAACAGCGTGCGGGTACTCGCGGGCTAAACTTGAACAGGCCGCGGGTCTGTATAAAAGCTAAGACAAATCAAAACACAGGCAACCCAGACCTGGAAGAGGCCTATAATATGGACAACCAGAGTCTCTTGAAGGCTTGGATGATTCTTCTTTAACAGAAAAGGAAAATAAATGCAAAATCAAACACAATAAAGCAGACTGAAAACAAGACAGTGAACCAGCAAGACCCAGACAGGATCTAGAAAGCCCCCTGAGAAGGTAAACTTCTGACAGGGAAGAGGAGACTGCCTCTCAAGCTTTCTGAGTCCTACACGCTACTGAAACCTCTGCAACAAGCATTCAAACGCGGGCTACAGAAGGTTAGGGCATGGGTTACACATGTGCAGGCCTTTTGCAGGCCGCGTGTACCTCTGTGTGTCCCGATAATAAATGTCAAGCAACAGCGAAGGAAAAAATGGTATTATGAACCAGGTTCCCTGCTAGCTTTGACCTAACAGAAAACAAACAAACAAAGAAACATAAACTCTAATTCTTTGAACTACCCAAAAACCTTCAACTAAATCCGGAACCCTAAGAGTAATATCCCCAGTGGAGTCACCAATTCTGTTGTTGGGAAATAATACCCTACGGACTAACAAGCTAGGGATAAACTTGCATGCAGATCATGACCCTAAAGAACTCACTTTTCACCTATCACCCCAACACTCAAACCCCTTTTTCACACACAAGCATGGAAAAGAACTACTAACCTTTTTTTATCGACATTTGATGTAGATCCTCCGTTGTGATTTGTTTTCTTGCTTGCGCTGCTCCTTCCAAAAACAATCTTGCAATCAAGACAAAATACTACGCATGCATGCTATTCTTCTACTAGATGGTTAGAGAATAAGCATAAATCGAATAAAACATATGTCATTCATTGGGACGGGAAAAGTATTCTTTTATTAATCTCAAGATGAATCAACTTACAATAATGATAGAGATCGGCCACCATTCCTCGATCCTGATCCTGGGCTCCTCCTCTTCTTTGTTCTCCAACTGCTTTGCTTGAATTCTCCTTAAGCNAATTGGGTAGAGTTTCTTTGCTATCTTTTTCCTCCTCCAAATAGTACCCCTACCCCTCCTTTTATAGGCTAGAAGGAGCTAGGGTTTTGGATGAACTCTCGGCCATGCATGGCTGGGAGTTCCAGTTAACTAACCCAAAGCTTTTCGTCCCATCGACAACTTTCCTGTTTTTGTGCTTTGTTAGGTAAACGCGGGCAGTAGTGGGCCAGCCAGCGTTCCAACGCGTGTAGTAGTAGGTTAGGGCGCGTTTTACATGATTTAAGAGGATTTTCAAGAGTTTATTCATCATGGATTTGGCAAGGAATGGATATGAGTTGGCCTGATGCCAGGTAAGCATGTGTGGTGCAATTTAGGGTTATAACAGTGTTGGTTCAGGTTCAAAGGACTCATCTAGAGGAAGGTGAGCAGGAAGAGGTGGATTTTCATCCTCATTATCATCATCTGAAGAAGAAACCTGAACAAAACAAGGTTCAAACACCGAATATGGCTTGTAGGTTGAAGAAGGCATAAACATCGAATTAGGATCGCAGGCCAAAGAAGGCACAAACACCAAATTAGGCTCACAGGCTAAGAGATTTTCATCAAAGTTAACATCTCTTCTAATAATAATTTCATTACAATGTGGTTGAAGAAGTCTATAACCTTTTACATCTTCAAAATAACCAACAAATATTCACTTCTCACTTTTAGGCTACAATGCTTTCCTTTTCTCAACAGGAATGTGAGCCCATGCTATACTTCCAAATACACGGAAGTGACTTACATCTGGTTTAATTTTAGTCCAAGCTTCTTTCGGTGTTATATTTTTAAGAGCCTTTGTGGGAGTGTGATTTACTATGTAATTTTCACAGTTGATGGTTTCTGCCCAATACTTTAGACTTAATCCCTTAGATTGGATCATACAATTAGCCATTTCTTTTAATGTGCAATTCTTTCTCTCAACAACACCATTTTGTTGTGGTGTATATGAAACAATGTGTTGCATTTGGATGCCTTGTGTAGTGAAAAAACTTGTAAAATTGTTGTTCACATATTCACCTCCATTATCTGTTTTTAACCTTTGAATTTGATGTCCAAATTTCTTTTCTACAAGGTTCTTGTAGGCCAAAAAATTGTCAAATAATTCGCTCTTAAGTTTTAAAAAGTAAACCCAAGTACGTCTGGAAAAGTCATTAATGAAAGTTAATAAATACTTGCACCTAAAAAATAAGGAGAATAAAATGGACCACACAAATCACTGTGAACAATTTGCAAAGGGCCCGAGGCGTGCCAAGAGGCACATTTGTCAAAACTGTCTCAATGATGTTTGCTGAGAACACAACTGACACAAACACCATCTCTGCATGAAATAGGAGGAAGACCAATCACCATCTATTGATTACATATTTGTTTCAATGAATGATAGCTTAGATGACCAAACCGCCCATGCCAAAGTTTGCTCAAGTCATCTCTATGAGAAAAAAAAATTAATGAAAAAGATGATGATCGAAAGTTGTCAAACTTGTACAACCTGGTAATATCATCAACAATTTCAGTTGAAAGAACATGCTTAGGATATTTCAGATCCTTGATTACAACTTGGTGAGGTGAAAACTCGATGGTTTTACCTTCACCTGAATGAGTGATTTGATATATCGATAGAAGGTTACAATAAAGACTTGGAACACATAGTACATCATTGAAATGACCATTTTCTACTTGAACTGTTCCAAATCCTACAACACTAAGAGATCTAACATCACCAAAAAATATTTTCTTGGTGTTACATACATTTAGAGAAAAAAATGTGTCTTTATCCTTAGCCATATGATAAGATGATTCAAAATCAATAAGCCACTCATCAGAAGAATAAGTAGAAGTTGTATTGAAGGAGAAACCAGAAGTAGAAAGTGCATGTCCATGAGAATAAGAAGAAGAAGTAGAATCAAAACTGATGTTGTGCTTCTTCATTGTTGCTTCTAAAGATGCCATCTTCTTGAAACATTTGGACTCATCATGACCATATTTATCACAAAAGTTGTAATGTCTGTCAGTTTTCTTATTTTTATATTTTGCTCCTTTGTCACCATTAGGAGCAGAAGCTGTCTTAGTGTGTTTCAGACCCTTATGTTTCTTGTTGTGGAAAGGATGGTGCTTCTTGGGATTCTTGGGTTTATTTTTCTGATGGATGATTAAGGCTTTGTTGGAGGTACCTGCAGTGTTGGTCACTCCAAGTTGTACAACCTTATCTTTCTCTCTAATCAAAGCATCACAAAAGGACTCAAGAGTGGGTTTTTGATAAGTTGTCCCTAGAGCCTCTTTCAAGGCATAAAAGGTAGATACAAACACAAAATATTCACTACCTATATTAGAAAGGATAAGATAGATGCAATGATCTTCATCCATCTTTATCTTACATTCTTCACATAAAATCCTGAGTGTTTTAAACTTAGATAGATAGTCTTCAATGCAAGAAAAATCACTTGGAATTAAAGTCAGTACTTGATTTTCTAACTGTTGTGCTCGAATAATGTTGTGTTTACCAAACACAGATTCAATATTTTCTCAAGATTCTTTGGTTTTATCAATTTGTTGAAGGTGGAACCTTAAATCAAGAGAGATGGACATTCCGATTAGTCCACGTGCTTCGTCATTCTTATTATCTCATTTGACTTTCTTATCGACATCAATAGGTTCAATTTCCTTTCCTAAGGTAATCCGGTACAAGCCTTTACTTCTTAATAAACCCTTCATATGGTATTTCCATTGGAAGTAGTTGGTGCTGGTAAGCAAAAGATTACTTGAAAAATCCATATTAAATATGTAGATAATTGTTGGGTATGTGTTATATTCTTTGCATGTGTGTGTGTGTGGGCACATTAGGTTCGACAACTGCGTCTGACAATCCCTCTAGTAGTTCTCTTTGTGTCATTTGCATTGGGTGCTTTCGTAGGGCAGTCCCAAGGGGGGGAAAGTATGCCCCCCCCTGGTTACGCGCAGTGCCCCCAATTTTTTTTTTGACGGTTTTTGCTATTTTTAGCGGATTTGGCTATTTTTAGCAGTTTACTAAATTAATACCGTATTAAGGGATTAGGGTTTTGGTATCTACGGAATACTTAAAAACATTGTATATATTTTATGGTGAATGGTGAAATTCGATAATAATATAAGAAAGGTTTTGCCGGTTGAAGGTTTTCGGTATAAAATCTCTGTGTACTCTGTGTATGAGCCATTGATTAAACTCTGTTTTGCTTAAGAATCTATATGCATTGCTTTACTTCACAGGTTTAAAAATTACATGTGGATAATATGGATTTAACAACCAAAAATTATGATTTGGATGAAAAGATCTCAAAAAATTAGGTGGTTTAAAAAAAAACGACACTGAAAACGGATTTCAGATGTGAAAGTTATTCCCTTTTAAAAAGGCATAAACGATAACCAAAGGACCACATGATGGTGTAAGTTGCTTTATGAAGTGACCCACTTTTATAAAAAGAAGTGGGGATCAATTTTATAGTGAATTTACTTTATAAAAGAAAAGATGCATGCAAAATAAACTTTACAATGGAGCATGAACTTTTTCAAAAAAAAGTAACGAAAAGAGAGACTTGAACTCAAGACCTCTTACTTAATAAAGAAACTTTTAACCAAATGAGTTAGAAAAACATATTGTATTGTTTGGAAAGATAATATGTATTATATATATGTAGATAATATGGATTTAAAAACCAAAATTGATGATCTGGATGGAAAGATCTCGAAAAATTAGGTGGTTTAAGAAAAAATGACACTGAAAATGGACTTCAAATGTGAAAGTTATTCCCTTTTAAAAAAAGGCATAAACGGTAACCAAAGGACCACATTATGGTGTAAGTTGCTTTATGAAGTGACCCACTTTTATAAAAATAAGTGGGGATCACTTTTATAGTGAATTTACTTTATAAAAGAAAAGTTGCATGCAAAATAAACTTTACAATGGAGCATGAACTTTTTTAAAAAAAAGTAACAAAAAGAGAGACTTGAACTCAAGACCTCTTACTTAATAAAGAAAATTTTAACCAAATGAGTTAGAAAAACATATTGTATTGTTTAGCAGGAGGATTGGGGGTGTTGTTTTTGTTGTGGAAGATGTCCTTGGAGAGCGTGCTAAAAAAACTCTTTTTACACAAGAAACAAATTTCGCTTCTCGATGATAACAAGGGTTTTTGATTTGCCGAGATCGCACAGGGCACGGGAAAAATAGCATACGTAGATATAAAAGAGTAGCAATCGGGAAACAAACAATATAAAACCGAAATAATACTCTGCAATTTAAAAAAAAAAAGGCGTATTCAAGCTTTTCACCTTCGAATCTAGTTGAAATGGTCGTATCTTGGGAAAACAAAAACCTTTTCAAGTGAAACGAAAATCGTTCCATAATGAAATGAGTGCTCAAGACACAATGGAACAATCCTCTCAGCCCAAAAATGTATGGAAATGGTAGAAAACAGACATGAGGCAACTTGGCTTCACGATCTCGATCTACAACAAGAACGGGTCTTCAAACAAGTTATGATACCATGTTCGACAACACAAGTATTCTAACAGAGAATGAACACCTTCAGTAACCACTCACACAACTAGATCAAATATCAACACACTGATTTTTTTACGTGGTAAAACCCCTATGGGGAAGAACGACCCTAGCCAACGTGACCACTTGGAGCAGTTTATTAATGCAAAATAAAAAGATTGCATAGAGTTTTTACAAGAGATTTTCTTACAATCGATCATCGACAAATGACCTTCCATGCTCTTTAAATAGAGATAATGGACCAATTGAGTGCTAAGCAACAGATCAATGGCCATTAAGATCGAGGAGAATATGAACCGTCAGATCACTCTACATCGGGAACATATCGTGACCATTAGATTTCCTAATTACAAATGAATACTAATGCATACTAAATAAACACACTTACTAACGACACATTAGACCAAGTAGATCTTAAGTAACTCCTAAGTGTATACATATCCTAACAAGTTGAAGAAGCAACTAGCCTTAGTGATGAAGAATTTGAAGATCCTGTTGAAGCCATCCCAACCTCATCTCTTCTTGCACACAAAGACAAAGAGATGGTCATTTTTAGTCATGCTAATGATCTTACGAAAGAACCTTTGGATATGGTTGGTGAGAATATAGACACTTTCATATAGACTGATAGACACAGGTGGGATTTTGGCCGTCTCATTTTTTATAGAGACCCCATTTACGATATTGAGGGTATCCCTCAAGAAAAGGGGTTTGAGTTGTCATCTTCAGAGGACTACGTTTCATGCATGTGGGATTCATATGGTTGGCAACCTGATGATGAAATGATTGCATATTTATTTGAGGATGACCGGCCACAACATTTTCAGGACGATTTTCAATCATCCCTTGGGACTTGTGATGCATACATTTTTGTGAATGTAGACATTGAGCATGAGGATGTAGCCATGAATCTATTGGCTTCATCATTGACTAAATAGGCTCTCAGTTGGTTCAAAGGCCTTTCAGACAATCACCTCATGTCCTATGAATTTTTTTTCCAAGTTATTTAAGAGCAGATGGTCAATGAAGAAAGACAATGGGATGCTTGTATTTCAACTCATTCAGATAAAGAAAAAGGAGAATGAGACAATGAGTGAATTCAATACCATATTTGACAAGTTGTACAACCAGATTTTGATAGATTTCCATCCTACAACCACATCAATCCGTCTCCTTTATATGAATGCTTTTGAAGGGAAATTTTGCTTTACTCTGAGGGACAAGAAGCCCGCTTCTTTGGCACAAGACAAATAGTACAATGTTGAGATTGAAGAAAATATCCTTGATTCAAGGGTGGATCCTTTTCAATACTGTCACACACCCTCTGTAGCATAATAAATTTTTTTCCTTTTCTCGAGGGACATAATCCCCAAAATCCTACAGGGATTAGCGCAAGCTAGCTCTTCCCTTTTCCCACCCCCATGTGATCGTCGGTTATGACCACCGGCCAAAAAACTAGGCGGCTTTTCACATTTCGCAACTCAACGATATAAGTGAGTCAAGTCTTTCAACTCTACAAACCCTGAAATGCCGAAATGCTGAACCCCAAAAGGGGTAGCAAGTGACAAGCTCCCTTCTTGGGTCTTGTCCACATGACCCTGTTCCGCGACCACACGCTAAATCGACAAAAAACTTACTCGCTTTTCGTGATTTAGGGAATCACGATGCAATGTCTCTTCCTCTCCCTTTCAAATCCCTAAAACTCCGTAATCTCCGAAGTTCCCCTCCAAAGGGGGATCAACGGCTATAAGCCTCCCTTCATCCGATAGTCTTGGCCGTATCAGGATTTTGGTAATCGGGAGTTCGAAATAAAAGAGAGTCAAGTCTTTCGACTCTTCAAACCCCGAAACCTGATACTCGAGTTCTTGTATGAGATCCGACGGATCTTGATGTCTTGGATCCAATGGTTTGGATATTTTCAGAGTTTCATGAACCCGGAGTTCACGATGCAACGACTTCAAAACTCTTGTCACTCCAATCCCTGAATCCCGATATGGGGATTCATGTAGGAGATCAACGGTCCTTGAGGATTTGGATCCAACGGTCCACGGGATTTCAGAGCTTTCCTTGAACTATGACCACTCACCACGTGTCTCCTCTGATGGACGATCTAGATCCCTTTCAGGACTCCTCCTTTCTGCCATAGAGCGCATCGGGGTTTCAGGTACCGGGATTTCGCGACTTGTGAAGACAAGGGTTCTTTCCCTTTGGTTTACCGGGTGCCGAAATGCTGAAATGACGACCGGTAGCCACATGTCCCTCCGATGGACGGCTGTGACCTTTACCCATGATCAACCGTTATGATATTTTCAAGATGATCAATGGTCACGATCAAATCCCAGCTTTCTCAAACTTATTCACACTTAAACCGATTCATGGTTTCTTTTACTGGGATTTTGCGACTTGCGAGCCCTAGTGACACAGATCCTCTGTCAATTCGAATCCCTGGTATCTGAAATACCAATGAACTCTCGATCTCTGCCACATGTCCTCCACCAATGGACGGTCCAGATTATTTTGGGACTTCGCCAAGTGCGAGGTCAAAATTCTCACCTTCCTCTTTTGTTTCTCGATGTCCGAATCCCTGAAATGGGTGATCTTGTGACACATGGCCTCCCTTAATCAGACGATCCAGATCTATTTCGGGACTTCCACCATGGAGTATCCCGATCTCTCATCATTAGAACTTTCGAAATCCCAAAGTCTGAAGCCTCGATATCAACTCCTCTTTCAGGACTTTCGCCTCTGTTCACGAGGCTTAACCCTCATGCATCTCCTGACAGCTCCAAAGGCTGTCGGGTTATCTAACTAAGATCTGACAGTTCAGATCTATCCTGCGCTGTGCACTCTCCTGCTGCTCCCTGGACATGGAAAAACCAATGGTTCAGATACTCCCATGGACCTTGGGGATCTACGGTCCTGATTTCTTCACTACTCACAAAGATAAAGGAAAAGAGTTAATGCATTTAACGCCCTCGTTTCTTCCTCCAATCTAACAGTCATGAATGACTGTAGATCTTTCGACAGAATCTCATCTGTTGATTGATACTTATCCCTACGCTACCATTTTGGGATTTCAAGAGGATCATTCTTCCTCGTATAGGGTTACTAAGACTTGCGCCTTTAAATCCTTTTCCAAGTTCTTGGTAATCTTTCCAAGAAGGGTATCTCTGTGGAGAGATCTATTCCAGGTATTCCTGGAGATGAATAAGGGCATAGATTTCCTGAAAGCAGAATTGAAGTCCATATTAGATCGGTATACATATATATAAATCTATCTATAAACATAAGCCATGAGGATCTATTCCGGGTATTCCTGGAAACAAATAAGGGTATAGATTTCCTGAGAACAGACTTGAAGTCTGACTTAGATCGGTAAGCATATAAATAGCAATTTATAAAACATAAGCCACGCGGATCTATTTC
>JASDQU010337474.1:0-12373 GCA_032191745.1 Picea mariana | reverse complement strand
ATGTACCCTGCTATTACAACACTTCTCAAATAATATCATACATGAAGACAAACATTGCATATTTGGTTGTCTAAGTAGGGTTGAATTAAATTTTGATGATGATAAGTATTTTGGACAATAGATTGAGTAAAATTTGAAGTAGTAAAAATTCATTCATGTTGGGTAAAACATTGGTTGCAGAGAAATGCCATTCAAAACGCCGCAATTGCGACATAAATCTTCACAAATGTGGCAAGAACGACGTATATGTCACAAATGTGGCAAGAGATACGCACTATCCCCATAACATTGTGACCATGAACACAACAACCCCTTAATACACTATGATCCCTGATGCAATCACGCCTAACACATTACGACCCTGGAAACACTAATCCTCTAATACACTATGGTTGGCATTAACCCATTTGAGTCCGAACACAATCATGATTTAATATATTGACCCAATCCCATGAACTTAGTAACCCACTAGTCATATTTGACCATCGTTAACTATATTGACCATGGTTGATGCATGACCCCATGAACCTAGTAACTATTTAATCCCACTGAACCCACCTCATAACCCCTTGACCCACTAACTTCATCAAAACATACCCACTAATCCATTAACTATGCAACTTACTAATCCCTTAACCCATGACCCTCCTATTACATTCACTCTAGTAACCAACTAACCCTTCACCCTTATTGATGATATTGATCTCCATTGACCATTGTTGACCATGATGAGCATAATTCATCATGTTTGACTATAGTTGACCATATTTAATTTGGTTGGCTCATATTGACCATTTTAATAACCTACACTTGTTCCAAACCTGCAACTAGCACACTAGTTTCCATTAAGGCTTAAGGAAGCTTTTCTCATGATACCATTTTACTACTCACTTGGCATCCAACCTCTCAAGTACTCAATGCTCCGACACTGAAATTTTCATGATGGTCCCAAATAGATTCTAACACTTTACACACTATAATCATTTACCCCTATAACTCATGACATGGAAATCACACCCTAAAACATTCTAACCACTAACTACTATGACCCCAAAGCGTCGTTATTATAGCAAACTTGTCGCAACATCCGTCAAATGCAACATATTTATAGATTTTGTAACGTCGCAATTCTTACGTGAAAAAAACCTAAGTGACCGTTAGTATTTTGACTTGGTCAACATACTAAGGTGATCATTGGAGAGGAAAACCTAGTTTCCAAAACCTCGCAATTGTGACATAAATCTTCACAAATGTGGCAAGAATGACATCTATGTCACAAACGTGGCAAGAGAGACATTCCGATGGAAAACGTGGCAAGAGAGACGTTAACGTGGCAAGAGAGACATCAACGTGGCAAGATCGACGTTAACGTGGCAAGAGAGACGTCAACGTGGCAAGACCGACGTTATCGGGCAATATGAATTTTTTTTTTTTAATTTCTTCTATTTTGTGACAATATGGACAATTTTGTCCATAACGCCGCAAATAAAACGTCGAAATTTTTACAATATGTACTAGTGTGTGGAGGGAACCTTTCATACTCTAGTTTCACTAAAAGGAAAGGCGACCATTACCCGTTGGGAAAAGGAAATCAAAGAAAAATGCAAGGGAAAAACATGGGATGCTCTAACTCAGGAAACGAGCTAGGTAACTGACTCAGGAGCCACGCAGCCCAGGAAAACCCTCTACCACAAAATGGTGGAGATGGTGTGGCAAAAAAATATTATGATAGAAAAAGTGAGCTCGGAGATGGAAGACACTAGACTAGAAGACAATAAGGAACACAAGAAACTATTGAATGAAATCTTGAGTCACTTCAATAGTCTGGAAACCATTACCAAACTGCTAGTTGAGGTCGAGAAGGACTAGAAAGCCAAGATGGAGCAGTTGGCTGCTCACTTCCATCCCTACATGCACTATGTCCATCACATGGACATCAAACCATCCGACGGAAATAGAGCGCTATCACATATCAGAAAGACTCGCACAATCTCCCAAAAGGAGGAGAACACGGGCGAGGCGGATGAAGGAAAGAAACACATCATTGTCCTGGACTAGTGTCTGGTTAGTCTTTTGTCAAGTTAGTCTGGTCAGCCTTGTGTCAGTCTCAGCTTCTAACTTTTCATGTCTATTGTGCTTATCTGTTCAAAAACTGGATATGGTAGGACTGGGTTGGTTTCCCATGGTGGCAGTCCAGTCATACCCCTAGTTTATTTCAGAAAACCCAACTCGGGAACATCTGTCTGGTTTCCTTTTCTGCAGACTAGGGAGTCCCCCTTTTTTGTATCATAACTCTTCTTTAGTAATATAGGCTCTTACACTCACTTACAAAAAAAATACATGTGCCAATTTGAAAAACTTACAAAAGCAATAAATGTTCTTGAAGCTATGTGCATATAATTTTCTAACTTGGCTAGGTGAATTGCATTTTCAAACACAAGAAATAAAACAATGGCTAGAAAATCATTAATTGTATAATATAATCAATTCTATACATAGAATAACTTGAAGCTTGTAATAATACATCAAAGATATCATCCAATTAAATTTGAGGAAAATACAATTTTATATTATATAAAAAAAATGCATATATATATTTCCTATGTTATACATTAGATGTAGCACAAAAATATAAAGTCAATCTAAAACTAATACAAGATCAAAGAGAAAACCCATTGCTATAGTCCCTTGGTAGGGACTAATAAAGGAGTGGTTTACTTTTTTAATTATGCATATGGAAGATCGACTTTATGATTAAAGTGGGTGGAGAATTCCCTATTAAAATATTATTTGTAGATCATTCTTTTTAATAAAAGATCTAAAGGTATATATGTTAAATATTTGTGATTTATCTTAAACTTTTTTAATTAAATATTTTGGGGATTCAAATATAAGTTGTGGTTTCTGGCCAAGTACAGAGTTCTAAGTTTGAGGTGGATAAATTTAGTGACATGAATAACTTAGAGCTATGGAAGCTCAAGATGTGGGATCATCTTCTGCAACAAGGATTTCAAAATGTGTTGGTGGGCAAAACAAAAAAACCAACAAGCATGAGAGACAAGCAAAGGGAAGATCTAGATGCAAGAGTCCTCGGTACCATTTGTTTGTGTCTAGCAAATGAAGTTTTGTTTAACATCAATGGAGAAGAGACAACAATGTATTTATGGAATGGAATGGAGAGTCTGTATATGATAAAGTCCTTGACGAACTGAATCTTCTTGAAGAGGCAGTTGTACAACTCAGGGATGAAAGAAGGTATAAAAATTGTTGATCATTTGAATGTTTTCAATACACTGATTTGTCAATTATCTAATATGGAAGTAAAATACGAATATGAGGACAAGGAAGTTACATTATTGTGTTCATTACTTGAATCTTTGGATCATTTGGCCACATCTATTCGATTTAGACAACATACACCATTGACTATGATACTGTTGTGGGAGATTTGTTGTATAGGGAGATGAGAATAATATCCAGTAAAGAAACCTCAGCAGTAGAATCAATGGTGTTCAGAGGTCAATCTATAGAAAGAGGGAAATATTAGAAAGGTACATTTAGGTCTAAGTCAAAATACAGTAAGGGTAAGGGAAAATTTTGGTTATGTGGCAAATATGGGCATATCAAGAAGGATCACTAGAAAAGAAAACAAGCATCCAAAGAGGACTCCACAAAAGAATCAAATTCAGCTACAGGTATGGTTGATGAGGTTTTATCTGTCTATAGTATAGAGGTTGTAGAGTGGTGATGGTTGAGTCACCGGGAAGAAAACAAATGTATTTACTTTGGAGTTGTAAAAATAATTGATTGCATGTAAATGGGCTTACATTTGTAATACCTGGATAGGCATGCATACTCCTGGTTTATTGGATCATAGTATAGACATAGATTTAGGTAGATTTAATATATGGGGGGCATGTATGTTGGGTTAACCTTGACTCATTGAAAGAGTTAATGAGTTAAATCTAGTTTTTAGGTCAAAGCACGTGGTTTTTGATGTCCATGTTTTTTGGGTAGCCTGTGGTATTGTGTCCATGGATTGCATGTAATGAAGCCTATAAAAGGCTTGGTAAACTTCATTGTAAATGGGCCTGGAGGTAAGCAGTGAAGACTTACTTAGCCGACTTGGTCGAATTTAGTCAAGGGAATATTCATGTTAAGGTGGAGCACCGAGACTCCAGTGTGAAGTCTCTGGAGCTGAGTGGAAAAGGTTCACTTGGGTTAGCTTGGTCAAATTTGGTCAAAGTTGTTCAAATGCAAAGTTCAAGGTGGGCTAGTGTGTCCAGGTTAGAAAGGTGGGTTTGTAGAAAGGTAGATATGTTTAGATATTTGCAATGAAATGAACATTGGAATTTCAATCAAGTGTTTAAGAATATAGGATGAAGGTAGGTTCATATCCATGGAGCTTGGAAATTATTGCAAGGAAGTTGGGATCGAAAGGGCATGTTCAGTCATGCCAATTTGCAGCAATAGTTGTGGGAAGAAGCGGTTGTGATATATGGTAAATCAGTCACCATCGGTTGCAAAAGACTAGAAGATTCTGGAAGAGGTATGAATAGGTCATCTAGGGATCACTCAAATGTGAAATTATTTGGTTTTGATGCTTATGGTTTTATTAGCATTCTAAGTAAGACCTAGATCAAACAGGTAGATCTTTGATATGGTGATGATGTTATGGGATCCAAAATGTGGGATCCTACTGCCCATAGAATCATCATGGACATAGATGCAATGTTTAATGAATCTCCTTTTATAAAATCAAACATAGTAAAAGATGAAAGGTTCAAAGCATGACTGATAACATAACGTTATTTGGAAGGTATTGATTTCCATGAAATATTATCACCAGTTGTTAAAAGCTTGTTTATATTCATGGTGTGTTGGCACTAATTGTGTTACTTGATATTGAGTTAGTATATCTAGATGTGTCACTTGTGTTACTTGATTTTACATGGAGTTTTTGGGAAAAGGGGATGTATATGGAACAACCAGAAAGGTTAGTTCATAATCGCAATAGAAGATTTGTTTGAAAAATCAGGAGTCATTGTATGGCCTAAAGCATGCCAGGAAAATGGTACAGGATTTTTTATTCCTTCATGGTGAACTAAATTTTACAAGAAGTGACTATAACCATTGTGCTTATGGTATATTTATTATCTTGGTGTTAAATGTTATGCTTGTTGCAAGCACAAGCATGGTTGAGATCAATGGTTGGCTCAATTGGTTAGGACATTTGAAATGAAGAATCTAAGAGTAGAAAAACAAATCCTTGGCATGGAAATACATAGAGACAGGAAGGATGGTAAGCTTGGTTATCACAATAGAAGTATGTGGTGAAGATACTCATGAAATTCGGTATGAATAATGTGAAATGGGTAAAATCCCTTTGGATTTCCATTGTAAGTTTTTCTTCGGGTTTATGTCCTAACTAATGAAGAAGAAAAGGGTTATATGACTCGAGTATTGTATGTTAGTAGAAAGTTTGATGATTGTGTTGGGAAATGGTCAGTATTTCACATGCAGTTGGTGTTGTCAATAAACACATGGAAAAACTAGGTAAAGAGCATGGAAATGGGTGCTTCAGTATCTTAGAAGCACAGTAGCACAAGTATCACCTACAATGATTGTAGTTATTGAGTCGGTGGTTATGATTCGGGAGATTTGGACATGAACAGACCTACCTCAGGTTATGTCTTCCAAGAATGCAAGTTTCTATTTGGTAAGTTTGGACAGGTACAGGATGAGGTGTTTTGTGGTGGTCAAAGTGTTGTGCATTTGACTAATAGTCCATCGGATCAAAATTGGACAAGTGCATTGTTTTATAAGATAGTTTATTGATGGAGAAAGAATGGTCCATACTGGAGTGAATCATGCAAACATGTTCATGTAACAATACTGTTAGAGAATTTGCAGAGATATGATGGTGTTTGGATTCTCTTGGCTTGAAAGAAAGGTTATGAATAAATTTGGTCATGATATATCAGGTAAATTTTTTTCAAGGTGGATATTGTTGAAAATGTGTCAACTAATTTCCCATGCAGTAGCATGCACATCAAATAAATTTAGAATGTGCATGCATGCACACTATTGTGAATAGATTGTATAATTGGTGGATCATGTTGTAATCAATTTGTATAATTGTTTGATAGATGTTATATATATGAGCATACCCATAGAGGTGAGTTGAGAAAAAGGTAGCAATGTGTGTGGGAAGACATGAGAGGATGGTAGTATGCCTATGATTGGATATTGTAATTCTTCCTTGAATAATAAGAATACCAATTATCATTGCCCCATGCTTTTTCTCGTATTCGGTTTCCACATAAATCTCTATGTCAATTGTGTGATTGTTGTTGTGTCTCGTTTGTTCTTGGTTTTATTTTCTTTTCCATTAAAATATTGTTACGTTTATGCTTATGTTGCATAACAGTCAACATTTCAAATTTGTGGAGTGCATGGGCGTAGTTCTGGTTTACGACTATTTTGTACTTCTAAGAGTTGCATCTGGATATATTGTTGTCTTTCATTGCTACAATGTATATTGATTCCATAAGAAGAATGAGAGGAGACTACTACTGGAGTGAGATCCGTTGTCAAAGAGGGACTCATCACATCGAATTCATCCAACATTATTTTTCATCTGAATCTTCATGGTCGTAATTGCTTCGATCTGGATCTGCATATCTTGTTTAACCTTATTCAACGATTCTGTAAATGCGGAAGGACCAGTTTCATCGCTTCATTGTAGGGAATTTTTCCTTGATCAACAGGTCGAAAATAATTTCCTTGCAACGTTCATAGGACATGGGTAGCTATGGAAGACATGAAAGCTTTGAATTTGAGATGTGAAAGCATGTTGAAGAAAAGAGCAACTACAAATAATTTTTTGAATTGGTTGTGTGTTATATTTTATTTGTAAAATTACATGATGAATAACTAATTAACAGAACAGAGTAACAACTCACCAGCATCACATGTATCATGTGTTAAGTTAAATATCGTAGAATTCACAAATTGTTTGTGTTTATGTTTTTTAATTTTACTATTTGGTACTAATAGTTCAATTTTATTCATATGTATGCAGGACGTCGATACATTTTCTAGGTATAGTAGTATTGCACCCCCTAGGAACCTGAGCGTTGCTTCTGGGTTTCCTTTCTCCAGGCCTAGGGTGTTGGATTCACTTGTACAGCCTATGAGGGTCCATCACAACCCACTTGTTTACCACCCACCCCCACCACCACTTTCATCCCCATCAATAGAGACTGACATGGTATAGGTTGTCTCAGAGCAAGTTGTACAACCTAGTGCTCCATCTTCCAGTGAATCACCATCAATGCTTGAGATATTCACGGTGAGATAATGCATTGATGTCAATTTTTTATGTTTCATGAATTTTTTTTATGCATATTTGTTTAATTTTCTTGACTTGATCCTTGTAACTGATGCAAGGTGGCAGTGCAGAGAATTTGGGGTCACGGAGGAGGGTAACACCCTCATGATTGGCAGTTTCATATGTGGTGAGTTGTCTTGGGTTAAATTACAAAATATCAATTTCTATGTCTATTAATTGATCGATGAAAAAAAATTATAACATTGTTTATTCTTTGTGTAGTCTCCAGAGCGTCGAAGCATGCCTAGGCCTAGAACCTCTCGAGGTGCATCCTTGAGCAAGAGAAGAAAGATAGATTTTCAGGATGCTCCTGAGGGTGACGAGGGTGGAAATGGTCAATGATTGACCAACTACTACCATTTTGTCGCTAGGCCATGATATAAATGTTTTTTTTTGTTAGGTCAATTGTTGCCACTTTGTATATTGGGCACGAGTTTCCATTTTGTAAAAAATGTACAATTTAGATGATGTTGAGTATACACACACACACACACATTTCATGGCATGTTTTTTATGATTCTCATTGTTTCTACATTTGATGTTGATGAATATATGAATTTCAAAGTGTTTGAATTCCAAAGTGTATGAATTTTATGTGTATTAATCCCTTGATTTGTTTCTAAAGTGATTATAAATACATGCAATATGCATTAATGAATAGCTTATGTTGGAAATATTGCTAAGTTCTAAATCCATCAGCAATTAATGGTTATCAAGTATCATTGCTTGCTAATCAACCATGTATCTCTACATCATCAATAGGTCATTCCTTCTGAATTATTTGCATGAATGTTGTGGATATCCATATTCTAAATCACAACCAACAATATGGACTACCTCTTAAATTATCTCCATCTAAATCCAATGACAATCCACACTCAAATAATGGTCACTTGAAAATATTGTGACCTTAAAAATGACATATTACAATAATTTATTATAGAAAGATAATTTTCTCATTTATCTTCTACATAATTGTAAATCACTTAAAAATTTCATATCAATGTTATTTTCTAGGGCACACACATTATTCCCCTCTTTTTATGCATGAAATATATAAAATCATTTGATTTATGTGTAACCCTTCATATATGCCAAAAAGACTAGTCAATAACTCATTAATGCACATGTTTGATTAGATTGTGTAGCGGGTATATGTAAATTTTGTTAAATCCATCAATTATTAACAAAATTTATTCAGTCTTCCATGATGTCCACTAAACTTATTGATTTTGATCAATAGAACGAGAGAGTTGACATAGAAACTAGATCTTAGAATGGGTATCAGTTTCCACCTACAAATAAAGGTTTTGAGGTTACATTTCATGACACACTATAGAAAGTAATGTTATGCTACCAAAATTCCTTCAGGGAAACTTGAAACCATTATTTTTTTCCCTTCACCATCTATGAGAGTTTATTGCACATTCCTACCCAATTTTTGGGTTAGAGAACACAAGGAGACAAAGGACCCTCCCAAACCAAATCCCAGAAACCTATTGATGTCATGCCATGCCATTGTCATTCATTGCCAAGTAATTCCATGCCATGCCATTGGAATTTCCATGCCATTGTCAAACCTTTCTATGCCATACCATTGTCATGCCTTTCCAAGCCATTTCCATTGTCATGCCTTTCCAATCCATGCCATGCTATTTCCATGCCTTGTCATATCATAGAATTTTCATGCCAATGCTATGCCTTGCCAAGACATGTCATTCCATTTCCATGTCATTTCCATGCCTTTCCAATCCATGTCATGCCATGCCATTGTCATGTAGTTTCCAATTTTTACCTATATAATAATAAATATAACTTTCCAATTCTAGACCATAACATTTCCATGCCTCTCCAAGCCAATAAATGATATTAACTAAGTTATAACAGAATAAATATAACAACCCTTAACACAAGTAATCATTAAATGAAAGGGGGCTAAAAATTCAAGCACAAACTAGGGTTTAGATAACAAATGTCTGTTGAAATGAAAGATGACACAGAACAACCCTAGAATATTTCCATTGGAAATGGTATGCATTGGTAATGGTATGCAATGGAAATGGTATGCATTGGCATTGGCAATGGTATGCATTGGCATTGGCAATGGTATGCATCGGTATGGTATGCATTGGCATTGGCAATGGTATGCATCGGTATGGTATGCATTGTCTGTCCATTGCCTTGTATGGTATGAATTGGAAATGGTATGGTATGGTATGGTATGCATTGGCATTGGCAATGAAAATGGAAATCTTATGGTATGGTATGGTATGGTATGGCAGGCATTTCCATTGCCAATGCCAATGCATACCATACCATTTCCATTGTCATTTCCAATTCCAATGCATACCATACCATACCATTGCCAATGCATACCATACAAGGCAATGGCAAGACAATGCATGCCATTACCATTTCCATTACCAATGCATACCATACCATACCATACCATTTCCAATGCATACAATGGTATGGTACAGTATGGTATGGCATTGGCAATGAAAATGGTATGGTATGCATTGGAAATAACAATGGTATGCATTGGCAATGGCAATGGTATTCATTGGCAATGGAAATGGTATGAATTGGTATGGTATGCATTGCCTTGTCATTTCCTTGTATGGTCTGCATTAGCAATGGTATGGTATGGTATGGTATTGGCAATGGAGATGGAAATGTTATGGTATGGTATGGTATGGTATGGTATGGTATGGTATGCATTGCCATTGCCAATGCCAAGGTATACCATACCATTTCCATTGTCATTGTCAATGCCAATGCATACCATACCATACCATTTCCATTGTCATTGACAATGCCAATGCATACCATACTATACCATTTTCAATGCATACCATACAAGCCAATGGCAAGGAAATGTATACCATTTCCATTGCCATGTCATTGCCAATGCATACCATACCATTTTCAATGCATACAATGGTATGCATTGCCTTACCATTGTATGGTATTCATTGGCAATAGTATGGTATGTTATGGTATGGTATGGTATGGTATGGCATTGGAAATGGAAATGGAAATGGTATGGTATGCATTGACAATAGCAATGGTATGAATTTGCGATGGAAATGGTATGCAATGGCAGTTGGAAATCGTGATAAAACTAAAAATGGGACTTGAATGAGAAAACGGTCAATTTCATTGCATCCCGAGCACTGGGTTTCAACTAGGGGGGGCCTCCACTCTCATTCCATCCACTGGAAAAATGTTTGTTGGATTATCTTCGGCACTAGGGTTTTGGTCAATGAGGCAAAGTGCAATTGTTTAAGAGGAGGTCGATTTTCAAGAACATTCTGTCGAGAATTTGTGGTTAGTGTAGTCACGTGGGTCTTGGCCAAATATACTAGTGGGATCTTACGGAACTCTGTTATGTCACTCAGTTTAGATTTTATGCCCCCTGACCAAATTGGCCACATGTCCCTGAATGGCTTGAAGAGATGAGTTGCAACTCGCGATGAAACTCAAACCAAGACTCAGATGGGAAAACCGTCAGTTGAATTGGATATGTAGCATCAGTTTTCAACAAGGGGGGGGGGGCACTACTTTCATTCCATCCACCAGAAAACCATTTGTTGGAGTCTCTTCGGCACTAGGGTTTTGGTCAATGAGGCATAGTGCAATTTCTGAAGAGGAGGTCGATTTTCAAGAACACAATATTGAGAATTTGTGGGTAGTCTAGTCACGTGGGCCTTGGGCAAATATACTTGTGGGAGCTTACAGAACTTTGTTATGCCACTTGGCTTGGATTTTATGCCCTCGGACCAAATTGGCCACATTTCCATGAATAGCTTGAAGAGGAGAGCTGGAACTCGCAATAAAACCCAAACCGAGACTCGGATGGGAAAATCGTCAATTGCATTGGATATGTAGCATCCGATTTAAAATAGGGGGGGTCTTCGTTGTCATTTTATCCACCGCAAAACCGTTTGTTGGAGTATCTCTGACACTAGGGTTTTGGTCAATAAGGCATAGTGCAATTTCTAAAGAGGAGGTTGATTTTCAAGAACACTGTGTCGAAATTTTTTGGGTAGTGTAGTCGTGTGGGCCTTGGCCAAATAGACTTGTGGGAGATTACGAAACTCGGTTTGGATTTTATGCCCCCGGAACAAATTGTCCACATGTCCCTAAATGGATTCAATATGCAATTTGCAACTCATGATAAAACTCAAACCGGGACTCAGATGGGAGAACCACCAGTTGCATTGGATCTGGAGCATTGAGTTTCAACTAGGGGGGCCCTCTGTTGTCATTTTGTCCACTAGAAAATCATTTGTTGGAGTATCTTCATCACTAGGGTTTTTCTCAGTGTTATCTTACATATGTTTAGGAAAGGCATGTAAAGGCAAGGAAAGTGAAGGAAAGGCATGTCACGTTATAAGGCAAGTGAAGGAAAGGCATGGCATGGAAAGTGATAAGGCAAGGCAAGTGAAGGAAAGACATGGAAAGTGAAGGCAAGGCATTGCATGGAAAGTGAAGATAAGGTAAGGCAAGTGAAGGCAAGGCAAGGCAAGTGAATGAAAGGCAAGGCAAGGAAAGGAAAGTGAAGGAAATTCATGGCATGCTATGGAATGGCATGGCATGATATGGAAAAGGAAAGACAAGTGAATTCAAGGAAAGGCAAGTGAAGGAAAGGAAAGTGAAGGCAAGGCAAGGAAAGTGAAGGAAAGGCATGAAGGGAAAGGAAATTGAAGTAAAGGCATGGCATGCTATGGAAAGGCATGGCATGGAAAAGGTAAGACAAGTGAAGGCAAGGATAGTGAAGGTAGGGAAATTGAAGGCAAGGCAAGGCAAGTGAAGGCAAGGCACAAATGGAAAGGCAAGTGAAGGAAAGGCATGGAATTCTATGGAATGGCATGGCATCGCATGGAAAAGGACAAAAAAGTGAAGGAAAGGAAAGTGAAGGCAATGCATGAATGGCAAGGAAAGTGAAGGAAAGGCATGGCATGGAAAAAGAAAGAA
>JASDQU010337473.1:0-12569 GCA_032191745.1 Picea mariana | reverse complement strand
TCAAGTTACTGATGCATTTTACAGGAAAAAATCCCTTAAATTTACCTTTCTTCTTGTGTCGAAGCCTGGGAAAGATGGTAGACAATGTCCATGCCAAAGCTGATCAGTTAGGGAACAACTTATTCAATTTTTCATTAATTAAGATATTAGTGGTTGAAGAATTGAGACATTTGAACAAGGACTATAATTATTTTCTGATTTCAGCTAACATTCCCAAAGACCCTAAAGGAGACATTCCTCTATCCGTGGAGGAATCAACACTTCATAGTTCAGAGGCAAGAAGGGAAGATGTTACTGAAAGAAGAAAAGGGAAAGAAATAAAAGACTCGTCATTCGGTCATCCAACATCCCAAAAGAGAAGCAGGTCAATATTGACTGATAAAACTAAGTTGATCCAAGCTCCTAGTAAACCGCACACCAAGTCCTTTGCCAAGAGATTTCCCATACACGGAGTTCAACTAGAGCTTGTTGAATGTGAAAAAAATGGAATTGATGAAACACAGGTGGAGTTAGGTGAGGAAAATGCAAATACTCGGGAAATGAAACAACAACTAAAGCAAGCTTAACATGTCATAGCCCAATGTTATCAAGAAAACAAATAATTGAGAAGGAAGATGGTAGAAAAGATTATTGAAACACCAACATCGCATAATTTGAAAGACAAATCTTGTCATTCAGAAGGAAAAATAGGGCCTTACAACTGAAGTTTACTTTGAACAAATAATATAACAAAAAATTGGATTATCCCACTCTCTACATCCAACTCGATTCGTGCATGCAACCTCTGCATGAAGATTCGCCACACGATATTACTACGCAGCTTTCGCAGCCAACCGTTATGTAGCAAGAGCTAGAATCTATTGTGCAACGGTGACAATGTTGTCCAACAACACACATAATATTCGTTCACAACTGTATGGTTTTGATTTGAAAAAAGATTTTATGATTGTAAACAACATCCCTGATAGTTTGTGATTTCTAGATCGACTTTCCTATTTTTTAGAATTTTTGTAAAGGTTATTATTCTTTTTGAAACCAACCAAATCCACAACTTTAGGAGATAGTAGTTTGATTCCTAGCATCTTAGTATATCTTTTCTCTCTCTATATAGGAACTATTTTGATTTAAACAAGGGCGCACAGGAAAAAATATAGATATTTTGATCCTCTTTGTAATTTCCCGAATCTGAAGAAATACAAATGCAGAAGTCTCGAATTCCTTATGAAAAAGATTCTAATGGTGATGCTAAGAAGTTTGTACCTCTCTTTGTATATATTTCCTATGTATTCATATTCACTTGCACTTCTCTTCTGTTTAAATTGGTAATTTTTAAAGTCCTAAATTCAACTAAGTGTTGCTCTAGACTGAACCAATTTAAATTTTGTCTTCCTTCTCAGCTAAGATCATAATTCATCCACTGCGGTGCTCTGATTCGGTTGTGTGTTTCTTTTCTTCTTTCTCCCTTCATAATCAAATTAAATATTGAAGTGCATCACCTTATTTAGCCTTTATTACTATGAGTAATTCTACCCACCAAGCATTGTTTATTTGTTTTCAGGGGTTGACTCCATAGCCCTAGAAACACTATATTTTTTTAGCAGTCCTGTTAAAAATCTACCTTGAAATTTAAAATCTAGCCATCAAAAAAATAAAACTGTCCATCAGAGATCAAGTCTTAGAGAGAGCCCTCTCTATATTGGAAATTCTAGTTTCCAGTCTTAAAGTTGGTTTGTAGGTTACCTTTTTAGATTGTTTTTTTAGCCCCACAATTTACTCAACGTCAACATTTTTGTGTCGCTGCCAGGGATGAAATTGAAAATTTTCCCCAGGAAGAACGACTTAAATCTTGGATTTGATTCCTGAGGCTAACAGTGAATTCAACACCCTTTTTTGGATGATTTTTTATTACCCTAGCGACTTCATTTGTAAAGATCAATAACATGCTTTTGTGTTTTGAGTAAATAAGAAATCCTGGCTCCTAAAAAAGTATACACTAGAAGGAACCTTGATCAGAAACCTATGACATATGTGTCTTATAAGCATGAGAATCTCTTGCAAAAATGAAAGGAAAAGACAGTTAAATCCTTCCTGGAAAAAAATCTATCATTACCCAAAGACAGTGTAAAAAGTATTCATGACCTTGATTTTGATTTAAAATTTGAGAAAACCTTGTTCATATCGAGATCAGAATCTAAGTTGAATGAAATTATCTTTGATGAGAAGAAATTCCAGTATTTTATCCCCATTGTCCCCATTCAGATTGTTCCTATTTAGATTGTCCCTGTTCAAACTGTTGAGATAGCTCAAAATCCTCCTAGAGCCATGGAAGCGAGATTTTCTCCTCTTGCCTTGCCTTCCCAATTGCATGATTTACCCCAAAATTATAATCAGATAATTAGGTCATTCAATGCTGAAGAAAATACATCAGCCCAAAGACATTTGGATTGGTTCAATGATTTTGTTGATCTAGAGGAAGTAGATCATGAGGATGAAAAACTAAGTTTGTTCGCACAAAGTCTTTCAGGAGAAGTCAGAGAATGGTTTAAAGCCCTTCCTGTAACGAGTATCCTTAATTTTTCATCTTTTGAAACACTTTTTCTTGCAAGGTGGGGTGATAAAAAGAATCTTCTCCAGTTGATAACTCAGTACAATAATAAAAAATATCACCAAATGAAATAGTACAAGAGTTTTCAACTAGATTTATGAAAGTCTATAATTCAATTCCTACAGAATTCAAACCTCCTCCTGGAGTTGCTAAACTTCAATATGTTGATTCCTTTGATAGTGATTTTTCCTTGTTGTTAAGAGAAATGAGATCCAAAACATTAGATGATATGATGAGTGATGCAATTGAAGTCAAGGTAAATTTGATGGCATCAGGGAAGATCAAACACAACCTTGATAGAGGTGTCAAGAAGGTCCAAAGAGAAGCACAATCCTCAACTTCTCAATCATTAGATGATAAATTTGATTCAACAAAGGATGCAATGGAGAAAGGTAAATACAGATAAGAACCCCCAAAAAAAATACCTGAAGTGAGAAAGGAAGCAGTCATAAAAGAGGTAGAGAAGGCTCCATCTCCTTTTAATTTTTAAAGTGAGATGGCTAAAATCAAAATTTATGTTCCATTTAATGAGTTGATTAAGAATGGAGAATATAGGAATCAAATCATTAAAATGCTAAAAATGGAAGAATCCCCTGACACCTTAAATGTACAAGATGATTGCCCTACTATCTTGTTTTTCCCATGTGTGGAGGAGAGTGGTGATGTTGATGATGTTTCTCCTTTTTATATCAGTCTTAAAATCCATGGCATGACCTTACATAATGCCATGTTAGATTCAGGAGCATCACATAATTTGATGCCCAAGGTCTTCATGGATGAGTTAGGACTTGATATTACAAGACCTTACAAGGATCTATTCTCTTTTGATTCAAGGAAGGTGAAATGTTTGGGTTTAATGAAAGACCTAGTTGTATCATTGTCTCAAATTCCCTCAAAAAATATGATCATCAATGTGGTGGTTGTTGAAATCCCTCCTAAATTTGGAATGTTGTTATCTAGATCTTGGGCTGCAAAGTTAAAGGGAACTCTGCAAATGGATATGTCATATGCTACTATTCCTTTTTTCAGCCAAGAAAGGAGGTTGTATAGAGAAGTGTTTCTCAAGTATATGGTGAGTAGAAAAACTCAACCAAATAATCATCCCATTTACTCTGTTGATACTAAGGTTGGTTTCTCTATTTTCTATAATGACTTGAATTTTGAAGAAGAGAAGCCAACAACTATCATAACTATTAAAGCTGAAATTGATCATCAAGCAGAGGAGATTACAAATTAACAAAACAGTACAGGAGATGAAATGTGGAATATGAGATTTGATGGAGTTGCTAGCAAGGAAGGAGCAGGAGCTAGTGTGTGGATTAATCCTCCCAAGATTGGTACAAAACTATGTTCTTATAATCTTTCTTTTGATTGTACCAATAATATGGCCAAATATGAGGCATTAATTTTGGGATTGAAGACTTTAAAAGAGTTGGGTGCTAGGAGGATAGTTTTTCATGGAGATTTTGAGCTTGTTATCAACTAGGTAAAGAGTATATATCAGTCCAAGCATCCTAGATTGAGAGCATATAAGAATTTAGTGCTTGATCTTCTTGAAGAGTTTTTAGAATACAATTTAACAATGATTCCTAGGGGGGGAAATCAATTTGCAGACGCATTGGCTACTTCAGCTTTGGTTTTCAAAATTCCAATTTTTCCTAATAAAAAGGTATGAAATCGAGGTCAAGCATAGGCCAACAGTCCCTAATAACATTAAATATTGGAAAATATTTGAAGATGACAAACAAGTAGAAAGATTCCTTTAGATGAGTGATAAGTTTGCTAATTTAAATATTGATGATGAGTGCTTTTGTGAAGAGAATGAAGATGCAGATGTGTTCAACAATGATGAATTTTTTCAGAATCAGATTGCTGGAAGAGATATAATGAAACTCAAAATTAACATTATCCCTAAAGGCTTGGTTCCATTGGAGATTTTTTTTTATAGCAATGATGTAGCCAGAAATCCTAAAATCATTGCAAATGATGAGGATATAGAGGATTGCAACATTGGGACTCAAGAGGATCCCAAGATCATCAAACTATAAAAAACGCTCAGTCCAAAAATTAAAAAGAGGTATATCAGCCTTATGAAGGATTTTCCCGATGTCTTTGCATGGAATTATGAAGATTTGAAGGTCTATGATATTGATGTAATTCAACATGTAATTCCGGTTGAGGATGATCATAAATCCTTCAAACATAAGTTAAGAAGAATAAACTCTCTGTTGTTTCCATTGATTGAAAAGGAGGTAAGGAAACTGTTGGATGCCAAAATTATTTTGTCCTTAATATTTTCCAAATGGGTGGCTAGCTTAGTGCATGTCAGGAAGAAAAGTGGTGAGATAAGGTTATGTGTAGGTTTTTGTAATCTAAACAAGGTGTTTCTCAAATACAATTATCCACTTCCCAAGATGGATTATATCCTGCAAAAAGTGGTGGGATATCAGAAGATATCAATGCTTGATGGATTTTTTGGTTGCAACCAGATTATGGTACATCCAAATGACCAAGAAAAGACAGCTTTTACAACACCTTGGGGCACTTTCATGTATGCAAAAATGCCTTTTGGGATTATGAATGATGGAGAAAATTTATAAAGGGCCATGGACATATCCTTTGCCGAAGAAAATGATAAGTTTATTGTTATTTACTTCGATGATATCAGTGTATTTTCTGACTCCAATGATCAACATCTCAAACATATAAGAAGGGTTTTCCAGAAATTCAGAAAGTTTGGCATCTCACTCAATCCGAAAAATTCAAACTTCGAAATGAAAGAAGGAAAATTACTTGGATACATCATTTCAAAGGAAGGGATTAAAATAGACCTTAGCAGAGTGGAAGCAATTATGAAGATCGGTACTCCCAGGAGCAAGAAAGAGGTACAATCTTTCCTAGGAAAAGTGAATATTTTGAGAAGGTTTATTCCTAACTTGGATGAGATCATAAAGTATATCACAAATATGCTTAGGAAAGGAAATGAAATCAAATGGACTCGTGAAGCTAGGAAGTCTTTTGAAGATATTAAAGTGGCACTGACTAAAGCTCTAGTGTTAACCAATCCAAATTTTACAAATATATTTTATTTTGTTTTCTTTCGCCTCAGAACACACCATTGCTGGTGTTTTGTTGCAAAAAGATGATCAGAAATTTGAAAGGCCGATAGATTATTATAGAAATACATTAAGAGAATCCCCACTAAGGTATGAAATCATGGAAAAACATGCATTTTAATTGGTGATACCTCTTAAAGAATTTAGAACTTATATCTTGCATTCCCATGTCATTACTTATCTACTGAGAAATTTTGTAAAGGACATTTTGACCCATCCTGATCTTGAGGGGAGAAGGGGAAAATGGATAGCAGTAATGTTGGAATATGACCTCGAAATCAAACCTACAAAGTTGATTAAAGGTCAAGGGCTTGCAAAATTGATGGTGCAGTCAAATTGTGATGTTTTCGGAATCAATTTTATTGTTGATTTATCAAAAAAAATAGAAGTAGTCCCACAGATAGCCCACAGGTTTCTTGATTCTCCTTGGTACGATGATATTATTTATGCATTAAGAAATTTACAAGATCCTCTCACATTGAGAAAAACCAAATCCAGATTTTTGAAGTCGAAAGCAATGAAGTTTTGCATTCTGGATCATTCTCTGTATTGTAAAGACCCAGGTGGGATCTTATTAAGTTGTCTGTTGGAAGAAGAAATGAAAAAGGCTATCAAAGAGTTTCACAAAGGTGACTACAGGGGACATCATTATTAGAATACTATTGCGCACAAAATACTAAGGGTAGGGTTTTATTGGCCCGGTATTTTTTCTGATGTATACAAGAAAGTTTCCAGCTACCATAAATGCCAGGCTTTCGATGGAAACATAAAGTTGCAACCTATACCTTTAAAGACTATCTCTGTTGAAGCATCGTTCATGCAATGGGGTCTTGATTTCATAGGAGAAATTCATTTTCCATCCTATGCTCAACATAGGTGGATTCTGACAGCCACAGACTACTTCACCAAATGGATTGAAGCAATCTTGACAAGGCAAGCCACGGATACTGTCATCATTCAATTTTTAGAAAGTAATATTTTGTCTAGATTTTGTTGTCCAGTCAATATCATCACTGATAATGCAATGACATTCAAATCCAAGAAAATGGAGAAATTCTACAGTGACTATAATATAAATCTTGGTCATTCCATTGCTTATTACGCACAAGGTAATGGGTTGGATGAATCGTCTAATAAAAGCTTGACCAAGATTATTAAGAAGCTTTTGTAGGAGAATAAAAAATCTTGGCACAAAAAGCTCATATATGCGTTATGGGCTGACAAAATTACCACTAAAAGGTATATTTCCACATCGCCTTTCCAGATCATATATGGTTCAGAGGTAGTTTTTCCTACCTCATTAGGACTTCTAGTGATGATACTGATCCAAGAATAAGAAGTTAAACCCAATGATGTTTCAAGAAGAATAAGCCAATTAATCTATGTACAATAAATGAGAGAACGGGTCTTCAATAAATCACAGTTGCACCAGGGTAAAATGAAAAGAGATTTTGATAGACACTCTAAAGAATATGATTTCAAGGTGAATGATTTGGTACTGAAGTGGGACACAAGGAATGAAGACAGAGGGAAACATGGGAAGTTTGATCATCTTTGGTTAGGACCATTCAAGATTGCTATGTATCATGGGAACAATGCATATTTGTTGTAGGAGCTTAATGGATATCTTATTGGTGGGGGACCTATAAATGGCAGGTTTCTCAAACATTATTTGGTTTAAAAAATATTTCAATCTCTTCATGTCATTGTAAATAACCATTTTTATTTTCAGATGAATCATTTTGAGTCAAAAATCAACAGAAAATTGAAGCCCTGCGTGAAGGCCCTAAGTTTATGCTGAGTTTGGTCAAAGTTGTGTCAAGAAAGTTTTGTAAGTGAGTTTATTTTGTCATTTTAGAATTTTGAGTCAAATAAAGCCCAATGGTCAGGCACTTGGTCTATTATTCTTTGCTACCTCACTGGGAGGATATAATCCTCATTGGAGCCAGCTGTTAGAACCATGTTTTTTATAGTTAGTGTCATAGGTTCATTCATTTTTTTAGAGTCATGTCTTAGTTATTTGAAAAAACAAAGTTTTCCTAAATAAGTCACAACTGGTGTGTCAAAGTTCATGAGGTGAGTGATAAACTAAGGGATGGTTTGAAAAATCGAGTAAGGAATTTGGATAAGATTCGAGAAAAGGGTGTAAGAATTAGTCATGTGTGGATTGTAAGGGTTTATCTTCTGAAATATCAAGTCATGTAAAACAATGGGAATTTAGGTACTGAAGTCCAATCAAATGGCTAGGATAGAGGTCATGTCAAAAGTTATTATGAGCATCATTAACTAATCATGAAGTCAGAAAAATGAACAATCATGGAACTCCTATAATTTGTACTTTGCACACTTCAAAAGTGTACTCGTTGCACGAGTTTGCTGCGCAAATCTTCAATCTTCTTTCAAACTTCTCGTCACCATGGATTTACCATCCTCTTCCATGATTTCATTCCTTATCCATTCAAGCATAAATACTGGTCACCCTTCATGCTTCTCCATCTCTATCATAATTTGTGCGTCATCCTTAGTTTTTTCAGTAAACTCTGGAGCCTTTCGCTGAGTAAAATAATCCATACAACACATGTGGCAGGAGTAGGAAGGACATGTGTGGCATGCTGACATCAACATGATGATGTGGAAACACCAGAGGTTGCCACCTGTCACCCATTTTTGGCATTTTCGGGTCGATCCATGGACCAATTGGATCGTGCAACGTGGCAGTCCATATAGATGATGTGGCGGGATGTATAGATGACATGGCAGTCTGTACAGATGACATGGCATCTAACGTGTCAGTCCATATAGATGATGTGGTAGCTCATACATATGACGTGACAGGTACAATCAAGAACTAACGTGGCAGTCCATACAGGTGAGGTCATCAACTGACGTGGCAGGCCCAGTCAACAGGGCTAATGGGTTGCTTCCATGTGGCCCAATCATAGGATTCCATGTGGCAAACGACAAATGTCCAGTGAGGGCGCATGCCAAAATTTTCAAATTTTAGTTTGAATGAAATTCCGCCAAATCTGGCGACATCCCGCCAAATATGGTGGATCCGCCAAATATGGTAGAGATTCACCAACTTTAGCAGAGCATTGGGAAGCATGCCAAAAAGGAGGCCAACATATTTGACCCCATGACCTCCTCTAACTAGCACCTTAACTTAGCCCCGCTAACCAATTCGACTAAACTGACTCATGGGTAATTCTGCCCTCCTTTTTACTTAAATGTTGAACTCTGCCAGTGCATGGGGAAGCTCGCCCAAGCCGTACAATGGAATGAATTTCAATGTAGAAAGTGCATTAATTGACTAGAATTGCAGGTGGATCGAGGCAGGAGGTCCATAAAGGGCTTGAAGGTGACTGTCTCCGATGGAGACGATTTGACAGTTATTTTTTGGTAATTTGGCGACGCGAATCCAATGGCAAGGTCTATTTTTGTAGCAGAGCTTCAAATCAACAAGATAAGCTTTGGAGAAGCCAATGTAAGCATGTTTTTCATTATGTTGTTTTGACATTAAATGTTGCAGCATAACATGCATGTTACAGGTCTGAAGCAGTGTAATATACCATATATAAAAAGTATGCAAAACATAAATAAAATTCTAGAAATGGCAGAATAACAACAATATAACCAGAACATTCACCACAATAGCACTAAAATGATATAAAAATAACAACATAAATAGAACTTTGATTCTAAAAGTAATTTTCATGGGCCTCTTCGAGGGGGAAACCTCCAGTTGAGCAGAGCTCTATTACAATAATATCCAAGCTAGGGTTCTCATAACCTCGACTCCTATTTATACTAAATATGTCTATCAAAAGAAGCATCTAGAGGAAGATCCTTCTAGAAGTGGAAGCTTCTATTATGTCTTCTTACATCCGACTTATTCTATTTTATTGCAAGGCCTTATTAATATTGACCTTTATTACATCCGAATATATTGTTCTACCTATGTGCGGGTTAGGACCCTAACATGTCCTCCCCCTTAAAAGCAACCTTGTCCTCAATGCTTGAGATGTGGAAATTGTTGTAGAATGGTAGTTGGTTCCCAAGTGGCATCTGCTGGAGTTGTGCCTTTCCATTGGATTAACACTTCCTTGATGGTTCTATGACACAGGCGATGCTCACGCTGGTCCAAAATGGCTTGTGGTTGTAGCCAAATGGATCCTTCTTCGGCTAACTCGGGAAGGTTGGTTTGAATTTGGCACTTAGTTCTGATCACATTCTTTAAGCAAGAAACATGAAAAATAGGATGTATCTTTGAATGACTCGGCAAAGATAACTAATAGGCCACCTATCCCACACACTTGAGAACTGTATAAGGACCATAAAATTTGGGCGCTAGCTTCTGACAATGCTTGGCCTTGAGAGAATTATGCTTGTAAGGTTGTGGGCAAAGAAACACATGATCCCCTTCTTCAATTTGACGTTCAGAGTGACCTTGATCTGCGTGTTGCTTCATGCGATTTGGTGCCATGACCAAATTCTCTTTGAGGGTACAGAGAATAGCCTCTCAAACTGTAAGTGTTTGGTCAACTGCCTGGACCTTCGAGACACCAGGTAAGTATGAGAGAACTGAAGGTGGCTTCTATCCATATACTTCCTTAAAAGGAGTCATGCGTGTAGTTGTATGGTATGAAGTGTCGTACCACCATTCAGCTAGGGGTAACCATTGAGCCCATTGATTTTGCTTTTCATTGGAAAAACACCTTAAATATGTTTCCAAACACTTGTTGAAAACTTCTGTTTGACCATCAGTCTTGGGATGCTAAGCTATACTGAGATGCAATTGGGTGCCTTGTAGCTTGAACAGTTCTTTCCAAAAATGGCTTCTGAAAGTTAGGTCGCGATAAAAAACAATAGAGTGTGGCATGCCATGAAGCTTGAAGACTTGATCCATGAAAATTTGAGCCATCGTGGATGCTGTAAATGGGTGTTGAAGAGTGCATAAATGAGCATACTTGGAAAGGCGATCAACAACCACCATGATGGTTGATTTATTTCCCGATTTGGGTAAGCTTGTAATAAAATCCATAGAGATGTCCTTCCAAATAGTAGGTGGAATCGAGAGAGGTTGTAGTGTGCCCGTAGATTTGACTTTTCTCCCTTGTTGCGTTGACACACATCACATTCGGCAACAAAAGTACAAATTTCCTATTTCATAGAATCCCAGAAAAAAGAACCTTTGACCTTGTTGTTGTACGAGTGCCCCGCTGTCGATGTAGCATGAAGCTCAGAAAGTACCATGGATTGTTTACTTAAATACAAACAACCTTTGTATCAAAGCTCATCATGGAGCCAAGAGTACCCTATGGGAGCTGGAGCACTGGACTGTAATTGTTGGATCAGCTGCGAACTTTTGGGATCTTGTAGCCATTCCTAGTGAACAGCTTGGAGCCAATCTGGTACAATGAAGGAAAGAGAAAAAAGGGATCATTCATCTTCATATTTGCGGGAAAGTGCATCCACAACCACATTTTCTTTTCCTTTATTGTAAATGATCTCATAATCATAGCCAAATATCTTAGTTACCCATTTTTGTTGCTCCAAGGAGGAAATGCGTTGTTCCAAAAAATACTTGAGGCTTTGATGGTCTGTCTTAATTTGGAAGCATTGCCCCAATAGATAAGGGCGCCACAAAGCAACGACATGCATAATAGCCAACATTTCCTTTTCATAGATAGATTTGCCCATATTTCTTTTAGATTGTTGCTTGCTGGTAAGGGCCAAAGGACAACCCTCTTGCATAAGGACAACACAAATTCCTTTCCCTGAAGCATCACATTCCAAGACAAAGGTCTTTGTGAAATCAGGAAGGGACAGGACTGGAGTGGTGCATATGGCCATCTTCAAGGTTTGAAAATCTTGAGCAACAGCTGGAGTCCAAGTGAAAGATTTCTTTTTTAGGAGAGCAGTGAGAGGTGATGCAATCTTTCCATAATTCTTAACAAACTTGCGATAATAACCTGTTAAGCCTAGAAATCCATGCAAGATTTTGAGATTCTTTGAGTGAGGCCAGTCTTGCATAGCTTCAATCTTTTTAGGATCCACCCTGATGCCGTCTTTTCCAACCAGATGACCCATCTGAGGTGCCAAAAGTACATTTAGACTGTTTCAGGAAAAGTTGGTGCTGAGAGAGTAGATGGAGAACTTGATCCACATGAGCAAGATGTTTTGTCCAGGTCTTTCTATAGATGAGGATATCATCAAAGAAAACTAAGACAAAATGACAGAGAAAAGGACAAAAGACATGATTCATGAGGCTTTGGAAGGTGGAGGGGGCATTACACAAGCCAAAGGGCATGAACAAAAACTCATAGTGGCCCTCAGGAGTTCTAAAGGCAGTCTTTGGAATGTCTGCCTCTTTCATACGTATCTGGTGGTAGCCCGAATGAAGATCAAGTTTAGTAAAGAATTAGGCACCACTTAGTTCATCGAGGAGGTCATCAATGACAGGAATGGGAAATTTGTCTTTAATGGTAAGTTTGTTGAGGGCACAGAAGTCAGGAGACATTCGCCAAGAACCTTATTTCTTCATAACCATGACCATATAAGAAGAGTAGGGGCTTGTTCTAGGGCGAATAATGCCTGCATTAAGGAGTTCCTGGACCATTTTCTCAATTTCATTTTTTGGGGAAAAGGGGTGACAATACAGACGGATATTGGGAGGAAGGATTCCAGGTACAAGGGGAATGGAATGATCATGAACACCACATGAAGGAGGGAGTCTCTGGCGAGTGGAAAACCACTTGATGTTTAGAAAGGATGGCTTGGAGGTCTTACAACACCGAGGGTGTTTCTGTTGCTTGTATGGCACGGAGTTGAGAAATAACACCATAATG
>JASDQU010337472.1:0-12280 GCA_032191745.1 Picea mariana | reverse complement strand
AACCATGTACTCAACATGTACCTCAACCAAAAGCCCTCATCACTTTCATCATCCAAATATGATTTGTAGCTCTGTAATAGACCTGGTGTATATGATCACATTCCTACAAGCCTTCCTTAACTTCAAGAACAAGAGATTAGCATTTTCATCAAACTTTTCTTTAGTATCACATGCCTAGTTTTTTATTAGTCAACAACCCTAACTTGAAGTAATCATAACTTTGTACTTGTAATGTATAAAGATCTGAAAATGATACAAAATATTATTCAATGTGTTTTATACAATTCCTCCAGGTGTCACTACTTGGAACCTATTAGAAAAGGAGTTATAGCAAAAATGGCATACCTTGCTGAATTATGGCTTATTATAGAGAGAGACCTTGTAGATTGTGCCCCGCACGGAATATTTGTTGAATTGATCTAAAAATATTACATAGCATACTACAGATGGTACCCTAACCAACACATTTGGTTTCAATGAATTTGGATCTGGTATGAAGAATTTATGATGTTTTTACCTAAAACACCTGTTTTTGACTAGTTTCAGGACTAGCCACAAACCCTATTTTCCACAGAGTGTAACTCCAAAAATACAATGACCCACAAGATGAATTTTTTACCACCGATACTTGGATATTTTTTCTCAATGTAATAGAAATTTCACGGTCTGAATCATTATAGAAAATAAGTTATAGAAAAAATGGTGAGATGACCTGTAAATAACATACCTTAGAAAGCACCATCAAAAGAATTTATCCTTCCTTGCATTTCGGCCTTCTTTTCTTCACTTTCCTTATTTTAAGGTTAACCCGCTTCTAGTTTCTCGATTAAATTTATTATTGAAATAATTTATTTTGTATTCAATTTGAATTATAATACACTCATTACCTCACTTTATTATTTACCTTTTAAAATATCTTAAACCACTTTGACTACTTTGACCTTTTGGGGCTTCTAGATGACATATGAGGGTCCTCCAACTTCGTAAGGCCATAACTCTCAAACTGTGAGGAGTTATGTGACATTCCACATACCACCAGAAATGGAATGACAAACACTATACATCTAGGATATTTTACCTGACAAATTCATTGTCCTTGATCTCATTATTCAACAATTAAGAATGGGTTCTCTTACTCNCCGTGAGGGCTTTCACCATAAGGGGACCACTTTAGAGTTCATCCATATTTACTTCTTATCAACCATGACAAGACAATAATGAGTCATCTTTACATCAAACAATATTGGGTCCATTACCCAAACCTTTGTGCTACAGGGCTTTCTTCAAGGGTTGACATCAATGACAACCAACCTTAATTAACAACAGGAACACACATTTGGACAGAGCTTGCCACCAATCCAGAACTACAATCATTGGATGATATGATAAGGAGTAAACAGGAGGAAGTGCAACATGCCAATGAACATGTGAATACGTTGGACCCAATAGAAAATATTTTAGCAATAAAGGAAGAATAGAGGAAGGCCATACAAAATTAGCAACCACAACAAGACGAAGCCATTAGGGTGCTAAAATATTTGGCCATTGCATAGAGCACTATGACATTAGCAGAAAAAGACACCAAAGCCAAACTTACTATAGTAATCACATAGACGATGGAGGATATTGTGAACAAGGAAGAAGAAAACCCAGCATCAGTTAAAACAATGAAGGACAGTCTCCATGAATTCACTGAGGCATGGAGGAACATGACACAAGAGGCCTAAGTGGCTCGGGATGAGGCAGAAGTGAGTGTTGGGGGCTTGTTGGGTAGGCAGTGTTGGATAGAGAACAATGAGAAGATATGAGGTACAAAGAGAAGGAGCGGGATCAAGAAGATCAAGAAGATCAAGAAAGAAGAGAGAGGAAAGAGAAGAAGATGGGGGACATGAAGGAACAACTAGCACAAAATCCAGGAAAACCAGTCGAGCATGAGCAGTATCCATCTCGTAATGATTTTTCACTAGTTGAGGATGAGTGGTAGCCAACTCATTATGAGTTGGAAAATGAACCCGAGAAAAGAGAATAAAATATGTAAAAGACCTGCAAATTTCAAAGAAGAATTCTCTAGAAGTGAGAGGATGGTTAGTATTTCTTTGGTTTTTTTGTTGTTGGAAGAGAGGTTCATGAAGAAGAACATAGTAAAGAAGCGATTAATAGAAGAATATTATTGTATGTAAAACTTACATTGTAGTGCCAAGTTCATGTAGAAGGCCATAAACATAATAAAGAAGAAATTATTTTGTGGACGTAACCGAAGGGGGTGAACCATAGTATCTTTGTGTATAGTTGTGTTGTTGGATGATTATTCCTGTCTATACTATGTTAATTCTTGCCTTTAGTATGAATGAATTATCATATCTATTGATATTATTGGTAATCTAATGCATTGTAGCCATAATTGTATGCTTAAATACTAAACAACATGAATATAACCTCATGTGCATATATAATGAAGGATCCTATAGAAATGATAGAGTGTGTTTCCCATATTTACCTCATCGCTGCAGAATATTGGCTCCTACAGTCCCCATAAAGATACCTTGGGTGAGACTTCACCTTCTTGCAGGTGATGTCGAAAGGGTCGGTATCTGTAGGACTTTGTTGGACTAATTACCTTGAACCTAGGGTCTTGAACCTACCTATGCACACACGTGAACAAAGTTCATAGCTTCATTTTTAGTGGTAGATAAACCACTCCATGCCATAAACAACCAGTGGTAAGAGTTTCCAGTGGGGAAAGAATCAACAAAAGGACTTTGATGAGCTCAAGATAAAGATAAATCAAGCACCATCACTCACACTACCAAAATTTTATAATTCTTTTTAAGTGGAGACATATGCAAGTGGGTATGCCAAGGGAGCAGTATTGATGTAAAGAGGAAGTCCCATCTATTATCATTCTGAATTATTTCATGGCGTGGTTCTCAACTACCCTACCTACAACAAGGAGATCTATTCCTTGGTACAATTTGCTAGAAAGTGGAAGTACTATATGATGGAAAAGGAGAACATCATCCACACATATCACTAGCCACTACAATATTTGTAGGCCTAGAGTAAGTTACAACAGACCAAGCATTACAAGTGGATGGTTTTTTTACAACAATTTCATCTACTCATCAAGTATAAGAATGGTAGCACAAACAAGTTGGAAAACATTATTTCATGACCACCCACATCCAATATTACATCCTTGTGAACTTTGATGCACATGGATCCTTTTTCCCATGATACATGCAAAGATCCACAAAGAAAGATGAGGACTTCATGGAGGTGTTTCAACAACTACAGATCCAAATTAATATAGAAGAAGGTGACATAAATTTTGACTATAATTTATAGAATGGTTTACCCTACCATCCTTACAATCTCTATGTCCCTAAAAGTGAATGATTGCAATGTATTAGAGGCTCAAACCTCCAAGTTTGTAGGACATTTTGATGTTGGGAAGATGGTTTCCAATTTACAAAGGTATGTGTAATGACCTAGAATGCAAGAAGATGTAGCATAGTACATTTAGTACCTTTATCCTTTGAGTTGTTTTTGTTGAGTTTGTTTCCATCTCTGTCAGTTGGGGGAGTGGTTGGTGTTTCATACCCATATACTACTTCTTTCCAAACATTAAATCCTTGTGCCTATAAAAAGGTTTTCATCCTTTTATTCCGAAAGGTATATTTTTTCCCATCAAGCCTTGGTGATTCAATCTTAGTGTATTCCATGATCTCATTCAAGTGGTTAGGCTACTTCCTAAAGGACCTGCTTTGATACCGATTATTGGAATACTAAGAGGGGGGGTTGAATCAATATTAGTACTTTTATTTCTTTAACCACGATATAAATCTTCAATGATTTTTAGTCACCATTCAATATAGCATCAGTACCATAAATCAATGCATAAACAACACATAAACACAATACACAGAATTTTTACGTGGTGGAAACCCAATGCGGGAAAAAAACATGGAATGCTTCTCTTATTTGTCAAATAGTACATTCATTGGAAGCACCAACTTCCTATTTCTCCATCTACAAATGAAAGGAGGCTCCAACCCCCTACTTAAAGGATACAACCTGAAGGAAGCTCCAACTCCCTAATTTTCTGTCTCCAAACAGAAGGAGGCTACAACCCCCTTTCCTTGCCCCATACAACCACTCTATAATATAAATGTAGACAACTCTATCACTTCCTCTGCAATTGTAAATGATAACATGTTGTTGTTGTTGTTGTTCCTGATACCTCTATTGTTACTACTGATATCAATATTTCATCAATACTTCAACCAGACATACCTCATACCTTCCTCAACTTCAACAATAAGAGAATATCATCTTCATCAACCTTTACCTCAGCCTCACGGGACTAGTTTTGGATTAGTCACAAACCCTAACTTTCAACAAGAATAACTCTACAATTATCATGAATAAAGGTCTAAAACTTGTGCCCAACCTTCTTCAGTATGTATTCTTAATTCCTCCAAGTTTCACTCCTTGAATCATTCCTTAAAAGGATTTATAGACGAAATGACATACCTTGTTGAATTTCGACCTATTCTAAAGAGCTAACTTGTACAGCATGCCATGTGCTCAATATTTGATATATTATTATGAAAATATAAAAAAACAAACTATGGCCTGTAATATTTGCATTTCAATTAGTGTCACATCATTTTTATTCTCTATGAATAAGTTATGATTGTTTTACCCGAAACACTTGTTTAAATTTAATTTCAGGACTAGCCAAAATCACTATCTTCCACAGAGTGTGTCTCCAAACTTAAAATGGCCCAAAATATAAAAATTTTACCACAGGTACCTTGACATGTCTTCTCATCATCCTTCTATTTAAACTATCTGAATCATTCTAAAAAATAATTTATAGAGAAAATGGTAAGATGACCTGTAAATAACATGCCTTATAACACATCATCAAAAACTTCATCCTCCTTTGGATTTCCAGAATTCTTTAATTCACCTGGATTTCTCTACCTCCAACCTCTATTCTCAGAAGTGAATACATAGAAGTGATTTGCAATGGAATATTCTATGTGTTATAAAGAGAAATTTCTTAATCACATGCAATTGCTACACAACTCATGATGGCATGCAACTCGCATGCATCATGTTATCTTCTCTTTACACTTTAAAATTATCCATGAAACAATTAATTATCTCTGCAATAATTAATTAACCTTTTTCTATAATTAATTAATATTTCAATAATTAATCCCTTTTTTCAACCACTTTGACTGGTCAAGCTTCTTGATGACGTTCTAGAGGCTTCTAGAATAGTCTTGAGGGTCCTCCAACTTCACAAAGCCATATCGCCTCAATCGTGAGGAACTATGTGGCATACCATATATCACCATAAATGACATGATGCATACTATCCATCTATGATAGTATTACCTACAAGTATATTGACCTTCATGTCTTTATTCCTCGATAAACGTAGGTTCCATGACCAACCTGTCACTAGATCCTCTAACATGAATCATATACCAAGGGGACCTGTCAACCATATGCCCATCATTGAAAACACATGCCTCTACAAAGTATGTACCAACATGTACCATGCATAAACCATCCACATCAACACCTGTACCATACCATGTGCCAAATCATGCACATCAACCATGTGCATCAACCTGTGCCACAATATGTACTATAACAAGTGCATCAACCATGCACCAAACTTGTACCATTTCATCATTGATATACCATATCATGCCATACACCATGTACCATAAGATATTCTAAACAAGTAATACCAATGGTGTACCTCAACCAGGTAACATCATCACAATGAGATGTATATTATCCATGTGCTACCATATAACAAGTGTATACCTTAACAATGTGTCAATATCAATAGTAGACCTCTAACATGAAAACCAACTATCCAACGATCTCTTCCACATATCTAGGGATTCCAGACATATCCAAGGGTTGACATCAATCTCTAATATCACTCTCGAAGGGTTGACATCAATGACAACCAACTTTTCAAACCAATTGTCCAACAAAGGAGATATTTTGCAGCAGCCATACAGGCCACATGTCAAAGGAAACTCCACAGAGACTGCCTCTTTCTTTGTACTTGCATAATTTCTATACCAGAGAAAAGAGAGCAAAGTAGTCTCACCTTCTAGTTGGGTTTTCTCTTGTATTGGGTTTCCCAGGTCATATATTGTTTTTATTTGTGGATGATATGATTTTATTTTACCGTTATCTAGTTTCGGCATTTTATCTATTTAATGCATAAAAAGAAAAATCAGTAACTAAATATTCTGGAAATCTAAAGGAAAAAACACCTTAATAATAAAGACTTTAGTTATTTATGAGATATGCTCTGACGAATTGTTTCAGTGGAATATCCATAGTCGTTTACAAATCATATTGTTATCAAATAATTTTTTTCTTTTAGGTATTTGTGGGATGTTGAAGGATATAGGAATCGTCTTAAAGAGAAGTCAAAACAATCGTAATACCCCTAGGCCAAACCCTAACTGTAAATATAACTAAAAATTTAATTAAGTTGGTGATCTTTTTGATATCATTTTTCATGCATCTTCCATGGTATAGTGCACACATGTACTGCGCAATAAAATGATGAAATGTGCACATTCCAGGATACCATGCACAACAAACTTAAGTGCGCGTGATTTTGAGGCCATAGAGCCTTTTGTGTATATGTTGTGTTTTATAGGTTGGTGAGTCTGTTATTATAAGTTAGGAGGCTTATGTGTTGAATTAGGCCAGAGAGCCTAGATGCTAAAAGCCAGTGAGATTATTTTTGTATATGTCTTATCATTAATATAATACATCATTGCGTGTAGACTGACCATGATAAAAGAGTATGGGGGACTAAAATCAACTAGTTAGAGAAAGGGGGGGATAAAAGTTAAGTATAAGAGGATAAGATAGGGAGATTAAGCCAAAAACAAATATTATATTAATATTCCTTAAAGTATAAAGTATGGATAATTACTTTATCCTAAGTTCCAAGGATGGGGACAAGTGGGCCAAAGTAGTTCTCAACATGAAAAGTGTCAAGTTGGGGACGTGCATACATATAGCTTGGAATTAGTTCATTTTGGGGGGATTTAATCATCATTCACTCACTCATTCAACTATCCTTTGTACCTTCATGTACTTGTATCTATATCTATAACTATACCTATAGTTGTATCCATACATGTACCCATAGTTGTACCTGTACCTGGTTAGATTAGGATTTGGACTAAAGAAGCGGGTTTTCAGGCCCGTGGGATATTCAAGAGGTGGGTTTTTAGGCCCATGAGAAATTTCTATCTAGGTGATATAATTTATAGAAATTGATTTCCTAGAGGTGCCAAACTGTAGCTATAGGGCTCTGAGACTTCTTGTTCTACCTGTTACTGAAGCTTCGGAAAGGAAGTTGGGCAGTCGAAGGACTGTTGAGCAGAGAAGGGGCACACTTCCTGGGGTGGGACAGGCATGTGGGGAGTGAGATATTTTTTGATGGGAAAATTTGACATGCCATCAACTGGAAGAATAGATCTAGTCCAGGGTTGTCTAAATAACCCAAGCCGTTTGGTGTAACCTATTCTGACGGGTTTAATGGCTCTGTTAGCCAATCTAAGAATCCTAAAAGAAACGAATAAAAGAGAGAAATAACTAACTAATTACTAAACACTATATATATATATATATATGTTCTAATGTAACTGTAGTTGTTGTATTTAAGCAGAAGATATACAAGTCTCATTTATTTACATGATTTACAAGCTGCAAGTTTTAATCGAAACTTATGAAAATTGATGTGAAAAATGATTGCTTCTGGGAAGCAGATAAAGAAAGCACATAAAAATATTTATTGTTTTTCCTTTATAAATTTAAAGAATCTTGCAAAAAATTCAATGAAACATGAACATGTAGATAGTCAAAGCTGAACCATACATTCTAGTTTCAATGATATGTAAATGACAGAAAAATACAAAGAAGTTATCCTGTCAGTGAGTTAGTGAGGTGTATCCAAGCATCTGCATAGTTGGAGGACATCCAATTTCCATGTCCAAGAGAGAAATTTGCAATGAATCTTATGACTGTTCTAAATAAATTCAGAACATGTATTGGCAGCTTAGGTTTTAATGACAAAAAATGAAACACAAACATAAACTTGTGATGTCATATCATAATTATACATGATTACAGCAATATAGATCTGGAAGCAATCTATGCATTTTATCATTCAATTTAAAACTCAAAGATAAATCTCATTATTTAAATCGAATATATGATCACAACATTTGTATTTTGAGAAGCAAATGATAGATAGTATTTATAATATAAACCTCCTACACATCTCAGATCATTTAATCTAAAGATATCATACCTGCACATGTTACATGATTAACAAAACATAAATAACAACATTATAAACAAAATGATAAATCCAAAATGCATATATGCCGCTCTACCAAGTTTTGGAATCACTTGTCCATTCTGTAGTCCTGGAAGAATTTTTGGGATAATAGACTTTAAAGATTGGAAAAATTAATATATAAATGATAATAATTAACCACGTATTGATAAAATAGACTAAAACTAATTTAAATCAATGCATAATCAATTATTCAAAGAATATGAAGATATTATAATGAAAATGAAACCATTTTACTCACAGGACAAAAGCCATTAAGCAACCTGGAATTCCATATTCTTCTTTGAAAATACTTGCCCATTCTCCCAAAGATTCCAACCATCCGTTACTCCATTTGAAAAGAAATTACAAAATATATAATATACAAAAGAGAAAGGATAAAATCCTCCTCTCCAATTCTTCCCTCTATGGCTCTGAACTTTCTCATATATTTATACAATGAATGAACAGTCTAGGCGTCACTATAAATTTTTGCCACCTAAAATTTTCCTTGTAAAAAGACATCAATATCTCTCCAATTGTGAAATTTTTTGGGAAAATATTTAGGCGGAAGATAAATGGGTCCATTTGGGTTCTGGGTTTTCAACCGTTTCTTCAAATTCCTCACGGTTTGGCTGCAATCAGTTCTGCAAAATCGCCTGTCTGATCTTGACGTCTTTCCAAATTTTATCTGTTGTTGCTCATAAAATTGTTTGGAGCAATTCAAAATTATTTTTGGATCAATCATCATGAACGTATTTGGATAATAAAATCAAGCCATGATCATATCCGTATCAATTATTTGATAATAGAAACCTGTGAAACAAAAAGAAACCTAAATTAATAACCTAAATAAAACAAAATCTAGAAAAATAAAAAATGAATTTAAACTAACTATAACTTATAAACAAACATTGTTTATAATTTGCTTTCAAATATGATCTAGAAGCTTCAAGTTAATGGAGAAAAAAAATTAATTTTAGTTTTTTACAAAATCAAACAAATGATAGATAATTCTTTTATTATTACTATTTTGAAATGAAATGCAAAATGAAAAAAGAATTTAATTAATTAATATCACCAAATGATTTCATGAAAATGAGAAACTGACCAAGATATGATTTGATGAAGTATTGAACCCATTATTCAAAATAGTCAAACTTGCTAATGAGCAAAAGAAAGAACACATAATCATAATTTAAATGAAAGTAAACATTTGATAAAAAATAACGTTTTGTTTAAATTGAGATTTTTATGCTCGTTTCTAACTTTCGAAATATACTCTTGTAATGAATATATCATACTATAGTGAATGTCTTAAGTTTGTCTCAAAGCAAGCCAAGGTATGGAACTATTTGAGAAGGTTGATTCTGTAGCTCATTATAATTATCAAGATTCTAATAGGGGGCCTTTAAATTTTGTAAAAATTTAGGGGGAGTTGTTGGGGCCCAACAGATGACACTTATTGGGTGAAGCAGTTATCTTTGATCTGATAAGATTTCATCTCAGGAATAAAATAATAAGATTGATAAAAGGATTTAATCTCCCTGAAATAAATTCACTCTGAGACCATATAGTATTAGGATAAGCTCAATGTTATAACCAGACAATAGAATTTTCTTTGTAGAAGATTATGACCTAAAATAGTGTCTTAATCAAGGAGTCATGATGTCTATAAAATAACTTCAATACCGTTGACAGAGCCACTGCTTCCAGCAGGCATCCATAGCCTCGACAGGGATGTCATTTAACCCACTTAAATGCTTTATTCCCATCCAATAGTTGTATCCACATGATGTATACTTCCATAAAAGTTAATTTAAAAACATATACCTACTACCTCTCGACCCGACATTGTTTCATTGTCAGCAGGTCTGTTCAGTACCCTAACAAAGTTGTCTTGGTATCATGTGTGCATTTACCCACTGCCAGCGAGCCTGTTCAGTACCCCGATAGGTTTACACTCACTTCCCACACTTAAGTTCTTTTGACCCTCTTATGCCACTTTTAAATAATAATACAATTATAGATTTCTTGATTACAAAGAGAGCGGGNTTCTTTCAAAACTGGAAGTTTTATCATGGTTTAGAGATTTTAGATTTCCTTTAAGAAATCATCTAGAGAATGGGAAAGCACTTAAAAGTGATTCCTTAAGAATATGGACGGCATAAAAAGTTTAAGATCATCGTAATTCTCAAATATTTAAACCATATCTCTGGTGTAATACTTTGGCAAATACAATTTGAGGACAAAATGAAAGTGACAATTGACTTAAAAATCAATTGTCTAAGCTATATCTTAATATCAGGACCTCTTTGAAATATTTCAATTTTCTTTAAAAACATAAGTCTTAAAATGAATGCTTCCTTTGACAATCGCTCCTTGATCAGAAAAATATTGATTCAAAAAGACAAACAAGAAGAAAAATCATTCAAAGCAATCAAAGAGAAAACACACACACACACACACACACACAACAAACCAAATTAAATTTTATTAATGGGATTCAAAATCAATACACAAAATCAAAACAACAAAAGAAAACTGTTTAGGAAATGATTTTGGCCAAAGATAAACTTGAGCTTTTGGATCCACTAGCATCTCACTGTAAAATAAAGGAAGAACTAAATCATATAAAATATCATGTGCGAGAAAGTTCTTTTCTTAATATAGTGATGCATGAGATGTTACTTTTACCAAGCATTATTATTAAAAATAAAAGAGACTAAAAAAAAATAGAAAAATACTTATTAAGATGAGTGCAGCCATACTTGTGGCACCTTGGGTCAGGGTTGATTTGATAGTTCAAATTTACTTATCTCTTTACTTTCCATTTAAAATTTTCATGATGATACTGCGTTTTTGAAAAGAAATATTCAACGAAAAGCAGAGAGAACAAGATTTAAAGTGGACTTCCCTGACAACATTCATATTATGGTTCACTTGGTGTGCCTGCTTGTGTTCATAACTGCACTATTACAAAAATAAATATTGAGAAATAAAACTAAAAGAAAACCTACTCCTAAACCTACTCTAACTACTAAACAAATAAAAAATACTAAGTGAAGTCATGCTTCCAATTTAGCCATCGGAGTAACTCCAATTCTGCAATGGAAACAAGATCAAATATTACTAACAAGAATGGTAGTATATCGAAAAATAACAAAAATATATCATACTTACCTTTATCATCATCATTTAAAAACAAATCAAGCATGACCTTACCATTCCCTTGAACATTCTTTTTGTATGAATCCTCCAGCCATTCTGCAATTTGGTCATTATATGGGTCACAAAAATATGAAAAAATGAGATTGTGAAGCTTGTGAGAGTTATGGGGACCTGACATGACCATCGGCCTAGACCAAAGTGCCCCATCCTCCCGACAAGTTTCCTTTCGTTCCATATTTTCTCCATCTGAAGGATGTAAAATGAGTGTGTTAAAGTTACCTCCTTGATCTCTTAATAAAGTGAAGATAATCTTATCATTCCTTGGAAACTTTTCAAGATATGAATACTCCAACCAATCTGCAACCCTATCATAATACATGCAATTACTAACATGGGATTGTTCGAAAGAATTCACATACGAAAAATATTCCTGATGAGAATCAAGTATTAGACTATCAAGGAAAGAATCTTGTAAAAAGGTCGGATCAAAATGGAGAGAACTTATCGTGATTCTCGATCGGAAAAGAAAAGTCTCATTCTCTTTAAACTTTCCATTGAGCTTAAATACTTCAAGATTAACTATTTGAGGTGGACTAAATGGAACGACCAACATTTTTGAATAATCATCATTGGTAATAATATTTGGCCGATTATACTTTTCAACCTCAAATAATTGATCATGGAAAAATCTAGATTCTTCTTTAA
>JASDQU010337463.1:0-12570 GCA_032191745.1 Picea mariana | reverse complement strand
CAAGCATTTCCGCAGGACAATATATATGCAGCCTGCGTACTATCTTCAAAAGAGTGATTCTGAGAAGCTGATAAGTGTAACTTTCTTCATGAAAATGATCTTAAAGAAGAGATAGATCTTCTATCACCATGTCATTATCATGTCATCATCTTGATAACCAAAAATGTGGATAACAACAATAGGGGTCACCAAATCATTGTAATCACCCTTCAATATGTAGGACATATTGCAAAGGTGAAACAAAAATTATGGAAGAAAATACCATGATGAAAGAGATGATAGAGATTCCAACATAGAAATGGTACATGAAAACCTAAGAGAAATAGAGGACACCATGCATATAAAAGGTGTGAACTGAGTAAACACTTAACTATTCCACATCAATGGAAACAATTGAGGTGCTCACAAACAATACTAAGTATTTTTAATACATACATAATAAGATCCAACAAAACTATGACATCATGCAATTTATCACAAAAGATACCTAGGAGAGCATATACAATGTTGTTTTAGTTAGGAATCATAGGGAGAGAGGATGAAACAAGAGGTGCACACAATCACTTAGATACTTCAATGGAAAACATTAAACTTTTATCACACATGAACCCCTTGGTGGGGATACACTCCACAACCTCACAATATATAGACATACATGTAATATTCAAAAGAATTGATAATGAAACATAAGGCTTTGGGCATGGAAATTGTCAATGGGATCATTAGAGAAATGAAACTCAACTTATAAATATAAACGGACTTTAATATTGCCCAAAATTAGTTAGGCTATGTTGCAAACAAAAGATATAATTTAAGGAAAAAAATTCCAATAGTGGTAGATCAACTTGAATAGGTCTATGAAAAATCATGCTCATGTGGCCAATAATGCAAGAAAAAAGCTTAGAGGTCAATTATATAAGTAAAGGGGAACTTATATTGATGTTACTGGACACATTTTAGGAATCCTATTATAGATTACATCATTGAGAAACTAACCTTTAGAGTGAACTACATTTAGAACACACACATGAAGATTCTCAAGTGAAAGACTTAATGAAGAGTATAAAGCCATTGGTATAGTAGATGGGATAGGTAAGACCACAACTCAATGTTGTAACCAAGTATAGTATTGAATTACACCCATCAATCAATAATTTCTCAAACATCAAGAGTGAAATAATGACATCAATGGACACCCTAAAATGATAAGGTGAAACTACTACAAGTTGAAGTGGAGACAACGATGGATCCAATAGTTAGGAAACATCAATTGTATGAGATAAATAAGCTAGACAATCATATGGATCAAATATTTACAGTTCCAAACTAAGTGCAACAAGAATTGTGTTGGTTGAGGCCAATGACTATGAATAAATGTAGGGAATTACTACAAGTCAAATCATCACAAAATTAGAACAAAAAGTTTAGATCATATAAAGCAACAATAGTTCATTGCTAAAGCTCAAATACTCCCATTCAAATGGTTGCAATGGTTATGCACTTTAAAATATCTCTAGGAAAAGGTGGTGAAGTTGGTCCTAGATTTATCCCCTTCATTTGGAACTATAGAAGATCCAAACAATTGAAGTTAACTCAAGGATGTGCCAACATGTGTGGTTGGGAATTATTATCCCCTTTGCTTTTCTTGAAGAAATGGGTGTTCCAGCTTAGCAGACAACTAAATCTACGTTTCACCACTTAGATTACAGACCATTGGAAGGAATAAATAGGATCATGGGTCATAGGAAGTGAGAGATAGGATAACCGATCAAGATATTTATTTTCGAGGAACAAAGTGGTGTAAAATTGTAAAATCATAGATATGCATGAGCCACTGAAATAGTAGATACCATTAGTTGCATTAGAAATAAGCCAATGAAATGTGTGAACCTTCCTACCTAAGATAACATCTATTTATATGTAAATTATTTGGCCTATTTTGTGTTTATTTTAGGTTGGAATATGAAGGATTAATTTTGGGGATGCAATATCTCTAGAGACTCTTGGAGAAAAATAGAGTGGATCCAAAATAATTTTATAACTTATAATCTTGAAATTAAAGGAAATAAATCCTACCCTATCCTCCTAATTAAAGATATCCTTTCCTCTATTGAGTTCACATCCATGATTAGGTACTTAGTAACAGTGTACAAGAACAAGATAAACAACATCGATGACTAGACTTTCACCAAAGTTGCTTAAAAATATAGCCAAAACCACCAACGAATCAAGTGGGGATGGCATCCAGATGGGGATGCACAACAACCTTATTGGTTGTTGTGCATGCCAATTTGGCATGAAAAACATCCCTAACAACCCTATGGTTGTTGTGCATGACAATTTGGAATGCACAACAGCCATAGGGATGTTATGGCTAGTGTGCATGCCAAATTGGCATGCACAACATCCAATATGGATGTTGTGCATGTCAATTTGGCCTGCACAACATACCTATGGTTGTTGTGAATGCATGTCAAGTCTACACATCATCCCACATTGTCAAGGAATGTCATGTCACATTGGGTAGGGACATATGATACTTCAAATTGTCTCCGAAAAGGTAAAAATGATACTTGGACTCTTGACACCAGATTCTAGCTAGGGGGAGCCCTCTCCTATGATTTTGTTGCCTAGAAAAGTGTTTCATAGAGGATCTCTGTAACTAGAATTTTTCCCAGTGAGGCACAATACAAATATGGCACAGGGGGTAAACTTTCAAGACCCTTGTGTTGGGTGATTTTGGGCATCGTGCTCCCATGAGTGTTGGCCATACAGACCTTCCGGAGCTTACAAAACTTAGTTACGTCACTCGATTGTGATTTTGTACCCCTAGAACAAATTGTCATTGTGTCCCTCAATGGATTTAGGAGGAAAATTGAAACACACCATAACACGCAAACCATGCCTCATATCAACGAACCGTCAGTTATGTTGGACTCTTGGCACTGGATTCTAGCTAGGGGGACCCCTCTCTTGTGATTTCATCGCCAGTAAAAGTGTTTGTTAGAGGATCTCTGGAACTAGGGTTTTTCTCAGTGAGGCACAATGCAAATTTGGCACATGGGGTTGAATTTTACAACCCCTGTTGTTGTGAGGGAAATCTCCCTACGGACTAGAAAATAGGGTTTAGACTTTGCATGCAAATATGATCGAAGAAAAACTACTTTCTACCTTCATCCTTATATTTAAATCCCCTTTTCTTAGTAAATGCATGGAAATATCAACCTAAGTCGTTCCTGACGTTTGATGTCGATCCTCCGTTATACTTGATTACTTGTTCACAATACTCCTTCCAAAGATAACCTACATACAGGACAAGCAACAACTATGCATGCATCCTACTTATATACTAACGGGTTAGAAATCCAAACATATACTAATCAAACTATAAAAATTTCATGAATTGGGACTGGAAAAGAATTTTCTTTATTACTTTGAATGAATCAACTTACAAAAGTTGAGACCGGCCACCGCTCCGCAAACCTGATATTGGGCTCCTCTTCTACTGTCCTCCAACTGCTTTGCTTTGTATCTCCTTTGGCACAAGGAAAGGCTAAAGGGTGGGGACAATGGGAATACGCAAATGGGCAGAGTTTCTTTGCTATATTTTTCCTCCTTCCAAATGGGACCCCTACCCCTTCTTTTATAGGCTAGAAGGAGCTAGGTATTTGGATGAACCCTCGACCATGCATGGCTAGGAGTTTCAGTTAACTTACCCATAGATTTTGTGTTCCGTCGACAACTTTCCTTTTTTCATGATTTTTTTGGTCCACGTAGGCTGTTTTGGGTCAGCCAGCGTGTACACGCGTGCAATAATGGAGTAGGGCGCGCGGGCCTTTATAAAATAGGATTTTTAAAGAGTTGTTTAGTATTTCTTTGGCAAAGAAGGGATATGAGATGGCCTGATGCTAGGTAAGCATGTATGGTGCAATTTAGGGTTATAACAGATGCCCCCTAATGTGTGAGGTTAGAAGTGCATCTGATGGCCAAAATACATTACCAATATTTACTGATGTGCTGAACGATTGAGCCCAAGGATCAGGAACCGGGAGGCGCCGTCTGCAAAATAATAAATGTCTCACTGAGGTAGGCATACCCATGCTCGGGAAAAAATAGAATCATGGCTACCAATCAAATACACTGTAGATCCATGTCATATAACTATATAAAGAGTAGCCACGAACAATACACAATGGAGCTACATCTCGAAATCGAAAAGATATACGTATAGAGTATCCATCTTCTAGAAGCTGATACAGCCTGATGGATGGAGATGAGATCTTCAGAGCTCGAGAAACAAATTTAAAATCTTCAAAACTCGGGTAGGAGTGTAATATGAGTGTACGACTACACTACCCAGAGGTCTTCGATGGCTCGTCGATCATGGACTTGATAATCTTAATGATCAGACTGAGGGATTCACTGATTTCGAACAAGGACTTGATTGGATGTTCAAGATGACCGGGTATGAGGACAAGAGACATATTGCAGAGGGGCCAACTCAGTCTTGGTGACAAAATTCCCTTGGATAATAGCATGACAAATGATGAGACTCAGGCAACATGGCATTAATCATAAGTTTACGAAGCAAGAGGCAACACAAACTCTCCATATCTTTGGAAGGATAACTAAATGGTGGAGGACACAACTCTATATAGCGAGAAAAATCTTCTTAAGGCCGTACTACATCCCATAGTCTGATGAACAAATAGACAGATGTGCTTTATCCAAGGGCGACTCATTATGCTGCCAATAAAGAAAATACTTTTCCCTTCCTCTTTTTGGGGTATATTTGATTTTTTTTTTGTCCTTTTCAATAGTTTTGGAAAAAGAATAAAGGAATATTACGTTACAAAGGAGGAACGAGTGTTGCAAACATACAAGTTCAAGGCACAAGGGAAAGACTAATGTTCAAAATAATGATACTCGGGAAAAATCCTCCGGGGGCCAAGGGTGTTAAAACACAGATGCAAATTGTTACTAGGCTGACATAGAAGGTATGCAAACGTGGTTAACAAAACACACAATGGTAACGTCCTTCGATGTAAGTTTAACGAGCCCAAAGAAGGTAATCTCGGTAGTTTTTCATGTTTAGAGAGTCTGAAAAAACATAAAAGGAGACTCCATTGGGGTACCTTTTTCAAAGATAGTCTAGCCGGTTCAAAAAAGGGTAAACTAGCACTGATTAGATGTCGATTCAAAACCATTTTAATGAGTGTGACAAGGACAACATCACTTGACTATTTTTCCATTTTTAAGGAGTCTGAAAAAAGATTAACTATGGACTCCGTCATGAATGTTCTTCTAGACCAATTTAACGAGTGTGAAAGAACAAGGTCACTCGACAATCTTTTCAATTTTAGGGAGTCTGAAAAGAGCTTAACTATGGACTCAGTGGGGGTTCCTTTTTCATAAGTTTAGTCCCTCAGGCCCAAAAAAGGGATAAAATTATACCTTAGAGTTCTCTTCTATAGATATGAAGTTCCATAGAGTATACCTTTGTTCGTACAGTTGACTGTCTAGACTGAAAAAGGGGTAAACTACCGTCGGATAGACGTGACTTCAAATTTCAGTTTAACGAGCGTGAAAGGCCACAAGATCACTCGACAATATTTTCATATTTAGAGGGTATGAAAAGGGATTAAAAGAAGACCTATTATATTTTGGGAGTCCTGAGGGTGAGGTCAAGAGCGAAGAAGAATCATGCAAATGAGCCTCAAACTCGTATTTATGAAAAACTGCAAGGACTCTTGAGCCTATAGTGTTGTAGAGACAGCATGAACACCATAATGCAACTAGGATCTACCTAGGGAATCCATGTTTCAGTAGKCTCTACCACCAAGTTGTGACACTTCTAAAGAAGAAATGATAGTTCCGTGTCACAATCTGATGGGATCGATCCTATGGAAAATGAAAAAGACAACGAGATACAAAAATCAGGGTAGAAACCTAACCTATATTCTCAAGTTGATCATCAGAAAATTTTTTATRGACCGTCAAAATTTACTCAAAACTAAAAAAAAATGTYCCAATACCCGAACAAATACCTCCCATATAACTCTTGAATCACTCTAAATGGTTTTTGGTATAAAGAAAATGATAAGGGAGGGAAAAAAAGTGACAAAAAGAGGCCAAAAAGTCTATAAATAGAAGCTGGCAGCTCATTATCACCATTGTTGATTTGGAAATTGACTCTGGAGCTAAAAGACCCCCTTTGATAAAAATGGTGATTCCTAGAGCTACAGTGGACGAAACGAACTTCCGTCTGGACCAAGTAAGTACAAACTCCCCTATCTAGCTAGTCAATTCTTGATTTTTGCTTTTCATTTCATTTTTGGGTGGGCATTGACCTTTAAAAGGTCAGACCTAGGTTGACGTGGGTTGTCTCTGGACAGGCCGCGTGTACACTCAGGCAGGGTAAAACCTGCCCATGTGTACACACGATTGTCACCTAGACAACACGCGTGGACCTCCCTTCATAGACAAAAAATAAAAAAATCACTCACTCACCCTCCTGAACCTTGTTTTGTTGGAAAGATGTATTTCCAATGGAGGGAAAGGGAGAACGAAGAAGTTGGTGAGTTGGTTGCGGGAGATATGAATGTCGTGACCAGGTTAATGAAATGTGGTTTGCTAAAGTTCTTCCTATGTCTGTTTATGTGGGCGCAACCAAGGCTACCGAATGCCTTGGTTGACTATTAGCACCCTGATGCAGAGGCTTTCATGCTAGAGGGGCAATCACTAGTGCCCACCACCGAGGATATCTACTATTTGACTGGCCTCTCAAGGAGAGGGGAACCAGTCAATTTCAGGACATTTCCGTCGGGGCCGCATAACATAGCGGAAATGATAGCCCTGCACTGTGAGCCTGGGACAAACCATTTGAGCTCTCAGGTGCCCATAAGCAAGATCACTAACCTATCACTGCAAGCGATATTATTGCTCATTGGACAGATTATCGGTTCAACGACCTTGCATCAAGCGTCCCGCGCATAGATGAACTGTGTTGTCCAGTGCTTGAATGCACAAATTTTCGAATGGAGTACTACACTGATGGAGCGTATGAAGAGGCAATTGATAGATTGCCGTCAGCGGACATAGAGGAACTTCGGGTTCGGGACTATTTTGTGTTCGTTCTTTTTCGAGAGAGTTCCGAGCTTTAGTCCTCGGGTAGTGGTACGAGGACATCAAGCCTCTTTTCTTGTTGTATGTAGATGGGCAGTATTACTGTGGCGATAGGGTGGTGGAAGGACCAACGAGTCCTTCGATGATGACTTTTTTGCATGGCTATCACGGAAGATCCCGATTATAGAGGACTACCCCTATGCCGGGATTATTTTTTGAGAGACCTGGAGATACCAGTACCTCCTGGTGAGGAGCGAGGGGAGATGGGTAAGTCTCCACCTTTGTAGTTGTTGTTTTTTTGTTGTATATGTAATTTTTATGTTGTTTTGTTATATATATCATTTTTTTTATATGCCAGAGTATTTGATGGATATACATTTTTTGCATGCAAATGTGGGACCAGTGCGACCTACCGATTATGCAAGGAACATGTGTCATCCTCGGTCAGGGGCCGCAGTTGTCACTGCTGAGGGACTAGCAGTAGCAGGAGACCTCCCAGCCAGGGAGGCTGAGATGGTACTTAGACAAGTTGAGTGGAGTTTTACTGCACTCACTCGCACAGTCCCGATGGCAGAGATTGAGGATCTGTAGCCATCCATGCAGCCTCATGTAGTGGGGGCACCTCGGACGTGGGTCTGATTGTTAAGGCATTTAGCCCATGCTGTGGACCAATATAATAGGGCCCATAGGCCCTGAACCTATTTATACATTTTATGTGCCATGAGCACTACTTGTATATATTTTTTGAGGGCATAAGCCCCGTGACTCGTTATTGGTCCTATTTTTGAGGCGCTTGCATCCATCTATGTACTCTGTTTACTTTATGATATTATATATGTTTTTTTGGTTTTTTGTGTCTTATGGATCACGTGTGAAAAAATGTATTTACATGCTTATGTCAATGTTCTTTCATATGTGTGCAAGATGCCAATCTAAAATTTTATTAGCTAGAGTATCTGTAACTTGATTTAATCTCCTAGGTACATGAAAATATGTAATATAATCAAAGTTTCATTCCAAGAGACGTACCCTAAGGAATCGTCGGTGTAAAGTTAGTTTCATGAACCCGATACACTCTATTTAATTGAGACACAACCATTTGAGCATCGAGATAGACCCGGAGATGAGAAATACCTAATGACAAAGCATCATGAAGTAATTCAATAACTTCACTATACTCGACGACATTATTTGTGGTGTCACCTAAGCATATACCTCCGGAAGATAACAACTGGCCTTGAGATGTGAAGATTACCCAAGCTGCGGAGGCAAGCCTTCGATTGTATCGACTAGCACTGTCTGCATACCCAACAAACACCTCGGAATCAATTGATATCTGCCACAGTGACAAAATATAATATCAACGACACGCCCATAAAACTTAAAAGAAAATAAAAAGTAATAGTACAAAGACTATACATATGTTACAAAACGTTACCCACAGTGACCTATCTATAAGTAATACTTCTTGAGGTAGAGCCCATTTCTAGGCTCTGCCAAATCATTCCCTTCGAAATCAGCCAGACGATAGGCGTCCTTTTTTAATACCTATTTTATGATGAAAGGCCTAAACCACATGGGTTTGAATTCGCTTGCCCCCAGGGGGTCCTTATCTTGGTCATAGAACAAGACAAGGTCACCTTCAAAGAAAATCCAAGGATGAACGGACCTATGATATTGACACTTGACCTTATGTTTGTGAGCCTTTTTGGCCATTTCCACATCATGACGCTGTTCATTGAGCTGCTCAAGGTATACTAACCGTTCTTCAAGTGGAGAAGTGTCTGGAAATAATTGTACTACCAATTTTAGAGATGGGATCTGACATTCGATGGGCAAGACTACCTCCAGCCTGTAAATGAGTTGAAAAGGTGAGAAAGTGGTTACAGTCCTAACAGATGTTCAATAAGCCATAATGCCGAGTATAACATCAAATGCCAATTTGACTTGGCCAAGTTGATAGTTCGTTGTAGAATGGTCTTAAGAGTTTTGTTTACAACTTCCACTTGCCCATTGGCTTGGGGGTAGTAGGGTGATGAATTCTCTTTCCGTAACCCAAGCTTTGATGTTAATTCAGTCATCATTTGGTTCTGAAAGTGACTGCCATGGTCAGTAACAATCTCTCTCTGGATGCCGAACCTTGCTATGATTTGGTTGAATAAAAAGAGAGCTGCAGTCTCTCCATCATTTTTAAACGTTGGCATAGCTTCCACCCACTTTTTGAAGTAGTCGACAACTACAATGATATAGTGATTCCCCTTTACTGAATGGGGGTTGAAAGTAGTGTAATCAATCCCCCACTTGGTGAAGGGACCAACTGTGATGAGAGGAAACATGGGAGCGGGATGTGCCCTCATCTTTCGCGAGAAGATTTGGCACGGATGGCACTTCTTGACCAATTCTATACAATCTTTGATAAGTGTCAGCCAGAATTAACCTGCTCGTAGAATCTTTTGGGCTGTCGCCAACCCATAAAAATGACCACCACAATCTCCAGTATGGAAATTGTTAAGCATGATAATTGCCTCCTCATGAGTGAGACATCAGCTTAGAATGCAATCTACACCTCTCCTATACAATGTATCATCGAGTATGAGATAATTCTTAGACTGATGGCATATACGTCGATGCTCATCACGAGAAGTAGAAGTGGGGCACTTCAAAGTATAGATATAGATAAGTATATATTCGTACCAAAGGATCCGAAGATGTGATAAAAAACATATCTCCCTGGATAGGTGATTCTTCAGGCACAACGTCACCTAACTCAACTGGAAGTTCTGAAATAAGCTCTGCGAAGACCAGTGAATTTTTGGACTTTGCTGAAACGAAGTCTAAGTCAAACTCCTGGAGGATGACCATCCATCTACTGATTTTTTCACCTATTACCCATCGTGTCAACATGTATTGAAATGGATTCATGACAGCAATGACAGTGGTCTTGCAAAACAGAACGTAATGAAGGAACCGTTGAATAGAATGAACTGCTACCAACGCAAGTTTTTCGATATGAGAATAATTAAGTTCCAGTCCTATGAGGCCTTGGCTCAGGTAATAGATCATGTATTCTGAGAACAAGTCATCTTCCTGAACTGAAACCATGCCAATGGTTGACTCTACGGCAGCCAGATATAATAAGAAATCTTTGTTATAGTTAGGTGGCCATAGCAGAGGGGCAATTGTGAGGGCATGTTTTAATGCTTCGAAAGAGCGTTGAGCGACATCGTTCCAGTAAAAGGGGACGTCTTTCTTCAGTAAACGCATAAATCCCTTGGTGATATTGGCATAGTTGTCGATGAATCATCATAAAAAGTTCACCTTGCCTTATAGACTCTGAAGTTGAAGGATTGTGTGTGGGGGGGGCAACTGGATTATTTCCTCCACCTTGAAAGGATCGACCATGATCTCTGTTGTTAGTACAATGAAACCTAACAAACGTCTTGACATTATGCAGAAGCTGCACTTGTTTGGATTCAAGCRAATCCAAAAGTAGCGACAACGTTCAAAGATAAGTATAAGGTGTGTGGGATGATCCGTTCTCTTGCAAGATCGTGATGCTAAATCATCTAGATAGGCCTCGACTATATTCTTGAGATCATGAAAAGAAAAAGACATGGCCTGCTGGAAGGTGGCTCCATCATTTTTAAGTCCAAAAGGCATCTTACGACATGGGAGTGTTGGTCTTCGGGTTTGATTTGGATTTGATTATATCCCGAAAAACAGTCCATGAAAGAAAAGGCTTCACAACCAACACATTCATCAATTATCTGGTCGATGAATGGTGTTGGAAAATTATATTTGGGACATGACTTGTTCAAATCACAGAATTCGGTACATACACGAATCATGCCTTGTTTTTTATTTACTGGCATAGGATTTGACACCCATTGGGTAAAATGGATAGGATAGATAAAACCTTCCTTTAGCAATTTCTCAACCTCAATCTTGATGGTTGTTGCTTTCTTAGGATTAACTGGATGAAGCTTCTATCAAACAGGCTTGGCATCAGGATAAGTTGTGATTTCGTGTTCAACTATTTTTGGATCAATACCTGGCATTTCCTCATAAGACCAGGAAAACATGTCACGGAATTCTTTGAAAAGATTTGTGTAGATTTGAATCTCTTCGGCGGAGCAATCCGCTCTGACGAAGACATTCTCCATGATGCCATGGTTTTGGGAGATATTGATCGGTACAGTTTCAGCGATAGTTGCCATATTTCCCTCAACATAAATTTAGTGTGTAGCTAAGAGATTAATAGGGCACAACTAATCTCCTGTCATGGTCACAGTGAATTCTCCTGCTTTGATTCGGCTTAACTCTGGGAGAAAATATGATTTGTGATGAAGATCTTCCCAAGGTTTTTCTGGACTAGTCATTTCTTCGATTACTACTTCGTCAGAAGGCAAGACTAAGTCTAATGAATCAATGTTAGCGAGATAACCTTGAGCCCAAATAGGTTCTAAAAGTGGATCTAACTCTTGTGCAGGAGTCGGATTAGGGTTAGCTAAAGCGTTCTCAACTAAAGAGTATGCTATGTTAGGGGCAGATAAGGGCATGGAAATGCTTGGGTGCCCTGTCTCATCCATCGTGGCTGATGGGGAAGGAAATATCCACGGATCCTCGAAGTAATTCATGCGGAACGAAAAAACTTGAAAAATCTCAACCTTATGGTGATTGGATATAAATTTGATATCGCCGTGAGGGGGTTGGTAATTGAAGGTACCCATCAAGGATGGGCACAAACCAAATCCTACGTCGACAACACCTGGTTGAGGATTATCAATCGTCGGGACCGTGGATGCCCCCAAAGCTGGGTCAGGTCTGAAGAAAGACAATTGATCGATGGTCACTATCCGGCCCTCGTGTGGAAACAACAAGACCCAGAAAACTGTAGCAACCACAGCTTGCATAGCATAAGTCCAACTCTGTCCTAACAAGAGGTTATAGTTGAGGGGAGCATCGAATACCTCTACTTCGACACACACAGTCTTCCCTCCTAACTGCACAGGGAAAGAAGGAACGATGCCATGTGGTCGGAGCGAACAACCGTCGAAAGCAATGAGGAGAGTAGGTGATGGAGACAAAATGGGCTGGCCAATGGCCTTCAAACATGCCAACGACATAATGCATGTCGAGGCACCCTCATCAACCACTGTGCGGAAGATATTTCGAGTAAAAGTTTTCATGGGATAAGACACTACTATCTAAAACGCCACGTGGTAAGGTAGACGAGGTTTTAAGTCCGTTGTATCCAACATGATTGTACCCGGATTACAAGTCTTGGTAGAGCCTAAAGAGGTTAACAAGGCTTTCCTCTGAGAAGGGCAGCTTTGGAGGACTTCCAAAGAAGACATCGCACAAGGGGGTTGTGATAAATCCTCCACCACAGAGAAGTTCTGGGCAGCTCTTGCGTTTGGGTTATGAGAAGATTTTTTAAATGCA
>JASDQU010337462.1:2524-12570 GCA_032191745.1 Picea mariana | reverse complement strand
CCTATGTGCAGTTGGATTTGTGGCTTTGTGCATTGAAAGAAGATAATAAATAAGACAAAGAGTTGATGGACATAGTCCCACGCTGGGGGTGAACCATGTATATCCTGTGTTATGGTTTTTTTGTGTGATTGATGTGATTTATTCTTAGTGTTGTCATTTTTATGTATGTTAGATGCATATGATATAGTATCTTAGTGTTTAGTAATGTGAATGAATGCTAAATCTACTCGATTTCTATGTGCTAAGTGCCTGGGTGTGTTAGATCTTGTTGAATACTGTGTTGTTCTATAGATTAGGGTTTTACTTGAGATGTGAATAAGGGTTAAATGCTAATGAATGTTAAATGCTAAGTGATCTGTTAAGTACTGTGATCACAGATCTGTGTCCCAGCTAGGTTGTATACACTTGAKTCCTTTAACSCCCCCTGCCTCTACCTCAGGTGAGAGTTCATCTGCTTCACAAGTGTTGTTGAAAGGGCCGATAGTTATGGTTTTGTTGGTGCGTTGTTKTAGCGTTGAACCCTGGGTCTGCCCATGTGCCAACACAGGACCTTATTCTTTTGTCTTCTCTTCAGGGATAAACAACTTTATTAGCATGAAGATTCTCTCACCGACCACACTTTACACATATTCTATGCACGCTTTTCATTTGGTATGCTATTTTCCTTTGAACTCCCTCCATTAATTCTATGTGAGTCATAGTACATTTTGTGATAAAATTGAAGCATGGTTGGACAAATCTTACTTGGATAGATTTCTCATGAATTATCAATATGACCCTTTTAATATGGTGGATAGAATTTATCGCGACTTAATTTTTCATACTTTTAGTCAACCCTTATTCCAATCTTTGTCACTAATATTTTGTCTTAAACATATGTATGCAGGCTTGGGATTGCAAAGATGGATACATTGGAATTGTGACTTTACATAGTTTATTTTTTCAGCCAGTGTAGCCTAGAGTAGGAGTAGGGCATAATAGACTAGTGTCTTTCATTTGCATAGTTTAGCTTTGCTTTCTAGTTTGTTTAATTAGTTTTTTTTTTTGCATTCTCTTTTCATTACTATTTGATGAACAATAAATGAGTTTCTTGTCATGGGTGGAAATAAATAAAAGGCTTGCACACTAATTTTCCCTTGATTGGATTTTTCAATGTAATTTTGATATGGGGAAAATTTACATCATTTCATTCTCAAATTTTTCTATGTGCTGGGTAATTTTCAGATTGTTGATTTTTATGCTTGATCACCATGTCAAATCTTTTTGAAGCATTGAGTTATCTCGCAAGTGAGATATTTTAAAAGGATATTATTTATTCTCTCTTGTAATGAAAGTGGAGACTCAGATTTGTCCCATACTCATATCCACATATGTCCAATTTAGAAAAGTTTGCTTAATTGAGATTCTTATGAGTTTTGGGTTTGTTGTCCCACACAAAGTAAATGAAAATCTGAGTGACTAACTCTACCCATTTGAGATGAAACCACTCCAATTCCTTACATTTATTTGAATGATTGTTTTGGGTTTAGATTTGTTCAAATAATTTGTTTCACATCCACTATTTTCTTTGATTACTTTCAACCTGCATAAAGTTTTTGAATAGACTTTTCTTACATAAAGAGCTTAGCTAATTTTCATTTTGTTTTAGTTCCTTTTTGTTAGCACTTTTATTTTTAATTTCTGGGCACTAGATGCATATATCTTATGCTCTTTTTAGTTAGTTTTCAAGGATAATTTTCATCTATTATATTGAAACTCTCCTCACTCAATATTCCTCTCACATACAACATAAAGAGAGTTTCATTCACTATCTAGATGCATTTTTTGACAATTCTAGATAGAATGGATATTTAAATCTCTATACTGATATCTTTCTCAGAAATTACTTGGGAACCAATATTTTTATTCCCCAACTCACTGATTGATCAAAGACTGATCTTAGCACCATCAATTCGATGGATTTTCATACCTGATGTTTTATTCAACAACATATTTCCATCCTTTGAGTTTGCTAATTTTGGGTCACTCATTATGGTCACATTCTTGAGTAATATGAATTTTAACATGGCTAATAATTACACACTTATCTTAAGGAATATATCTTAATTTGGAAGTTGTAAGTATCTTAATGGAATATATCAAGGAAACTTCTAAGATTCCAATTCTAAGTTTTCAACATTAGTTTTAATTTTAGCCATGGTAATAATTTTCAAGGTGTGAATTCATTATGGGTTGTAACCCATCAATCTATTGGACATGTTGACCAAACTTTGGTCACCTATATGTTCCTACTCTTGGATTAATAATAAAAAAAAATTGATATCAAAAGAAGACAATTTTTGAACTCTTATAAGTTCATTTTGTATCCCTCAGTCTTATCTTCGCCATGCATTCCGTAGAATCAAAATCTAAATCTCTACAACCAAGATATGCATAATTTTTTCCAGAAGTCCAACGAAAATATTACAAAATGAAATATGAAGAATTTTTCCAAGTGTCATGTTCTCCTGTCCTCTCCTCTCCCTTCACCTCTCTTCATTCTTCTTTCATTATGTACTTACTCATTTTTACCATTGCCCCATCACTCCCATTTTCTCCTTACTATTTTCCACACTTAGCCATTTTTTCCTTATTCTTCTTCCATACTTAGTTATTTCCATGTTCACTTTCATTTTCCCTTTTTCTTTATTTTTCCATTTATTTTTATTTTCCTTTCCTTTTTCATTATCTCATTTACCATTTTTTTTTATTATTTTCCTTTTCCCTTTATCCTTTCCCAAATTTCACATAATTCATTTTATTTCGCATAGTTGTCTTTTTATATTCCATATTTTCCATTTTTCACGTAATCCATTATATATCTTCCAACACTTAGTCAATTTCATGAGTTACGTCATTTTTTGACTCACAGACTCATATTTGATGTTCATTACCCTCACAATGCACCTTTGACTTATGCCACCCTCATAAAACACCTACACTTAGAATTTTCACAACTCTTTTTACTACCCTTTACTATGTAAATCTTCCAACACTTAGTCAATTTCAGAATTTCGGACGAACTCATATTTGATGTTCATATTAGATACTTTGTAAGTCCGCTAATGTATGTCCACCAATTCTCCACACTTAGAATTTTTCACAACTTTTTACCATTAATTACCGCCCTACGTACCTCTATGTTCATGTAACCCCACCTATTCTTCATATCATTTTAATAAGTTTATTTTCTCCTAAGTTCCATGGGCATATCTCCAAGTGTCACATGGAAAAAATATGGTAGCTAAGAATTGGTGACACATAGAAGCAAGTAAAATCATGACACGTGGCAACAAATCAAGTGGTGACATGTGGTTGACTTTATATCCTATCACACAGGGACATGTGGCAATGATGTGGATGTTGAATCATGTTTAATAGGTGATTACAAGGATTTCAATGGGTGTTGATTGGGCATGAGGTGGACTATGATTGGGCAATCAAAATTTTAATTATTTATTAATTTTCTAAGGGGTCGAACTACAAGTCCCCACAGTCTTCCTTTGATTCTTACTAAGTGTATATTACATTTTTCAAATATATATACTAAAGACTCTTAAAATACCATGCATGTGAGATAAGAATTATAAATAAAAGTCTAAATTTAACAAAAGAGGTTGAAATTCAATCTCAGGGCCCACATTTTCCCATCAAACTTAATTGATGGTGGTTGAGTCACGATCTTGCAAAGGTTATATCTTGAGATCCCGACCTCCATTTGCAAAAAAAATTATACCGTTGGAAAGATATTTCAATGAAGAAGATTATTGGAAAAGTCGTCAAAGTAAAATTGTTCTAAAAATTGCCAAAAGTTTCTGAAAAATTAAAATATCACATTTTTCTGCTTTATTGATAAATTTGTTCAATACCTGACTTCACGAGGTCATATATTGAGATCCAGGATTCGAATTTGGACAAAATTTATATCATTGGAAATCTAAGAAGATGGAAATAAAATATAAATTGGTATCAATGGATGAAATTTTGATTAAACTATCCATTAAATTAAATTACAATCCCCTTTTAAAAAGGGAAAATCATTAAATTTTGAAAATGAAATTTTACTTAAAAAACTTTTATTTAAAACAAAAAGGGACCCATATTAAAATATGGATATTAATGATATAAGTTCATTAATGAGGACTTAATGATGCATTAATTAAAGAGGATACTTCAAGAAGAAAATTGTACGATAATTCAAGAAGGAAAAACCTTAACTACTCAAGTAGTTAGAAGAACCGGCTTTAAAAGAGAAGAAATACATCATCAAGAGGCTAGAATCATAATTATTAGAGGGGCATGGAAGCAGATCAGAGGAATAAGGTATATTCATGAATGCATAGGCAAGCTTCTGATCAAGGAAAACAAATCTCCATATTCTTCACTATTTTTATTCTTCTACACCATTTCTCATAGCTTTATGCTTGAGTCTCTGAGTTGGGCACAAGACTGACTTCTTGAGTGTTCTTCTTGTATTCTTCCATAATATTTTTCTTGTATGATCATGGAGTATTTACAGTCATATACATTATTGTCAAATATTTTGTAATGAAGAACATTTTTCATGAATAAATTCCACAAAGAAATGCTTTGGGGTTGATTTTGATTGTATCTTGTAACTTTTAGTCTTAAGTATGACATATTTGAGATTGACCTATCAAGTTATTTTTTGATCATAATAGTAGTACTATTTTAAAATTCTTTGAGATGATCAAATTATTCTCTCCTACTTTTTGTGAAGAAGACATGGATGCATTTATATATGATTAAGAAGATTGTGTATGTGATGGTGATCACAAAGAAATTTTGATGTTGAAGCCCTCCTTCAATATTTTCTTACTGTAAAGAGACTTCTTGCTGCACATAAAGATTATATCAGGTTATTGAAGACCATTTTATTTCATAATTTAAAGTAATAAAGATATAGGGTTTGTTTCCTTAGCATTATCTTGATCCAAGATATTGCAGATATATATTTTATCCAAAGAGGAGTACGACCTCTTTAAAAATGCAGGAGGATTTATATCCTCATGAGGTTTTCATTTCGGTCCTGGCGGATTCAAGCGTCAACATTTTTGGCGACTCCATTGGGGTGGCATTTATTTTCAAAATATTTGAGGCTTAAATTCAGATCAGATTGAAGAACCAGAACCTCTATAGATGAAAGTTTCGAAAAGAAGATTCAAGAAAATTGTTTCTTGTTCTAAATGCAAGGGATTTATTTGAAGATGTTTCACCTTTTGTATAATTTCAAAAAGACTCAAGAAGCACCGGAGATTCGGGAGGATGGACTTCTTGGAAACTCCATTGGAAAGAATCAAAATGGATAATTTCATTCATGTCATGATGCTCCTTTAAATTATTCAACATTCCCATCAATGGCTTTACAAGACTCCACAAAAGAGAGAAATACCCAAAGAAGGAGGAAATTTCATAAAACCCCTTTAAATATTCCAGATGTAAATTTTTGAATGCCTGATATTTATATTGAAATGTTTTCTACATTCTTTGGGGATGCTTCAGAAGATGCAGAGCAACACTTGTTTAGTTTTAAAAGTACATGTCATGGTTTCAACCTTACTGAAGACAATGTTACATGTAGATTATTCTTACAAACTATGAAAGGGAATGTTCTTGAATGGTATAGTTCATTAATACTTAACTCCATTACCAGCTCGGATGTGTTAGAAGATTTATTTGCAGAAAAGTTCATCCCAAAAATGCATTCATATGTTTTCCATGATGCTTTAAATGTTTTTTCCCACCCTCCCTCTCCAATATGGAAGCAAGATAATGAAGTGACCAATTTTGAAGAAGAATATAGTCAAAGAGTGGATGGAATTTCTAATTCAAGTCATGTTGTTGAAAATCAAGATGAAAATTTCAAATTACAAGAAGAAAATTTCAGCCTCTCATACACTCCGTATGAAGATATTTTAAGCGAAAAGTTTGAAAATGAAATTGAGGAGCCTCCACCAAATACACATGAATATTTCAACCTTGTAATAGATGACGAAAATACTCAAGAGACTTAGCAACATGAATAATTGGTGGAAGAAATGAATCTGGAGAAAAATGATGAACAAGATAGGCATTACATGAAGGAAAATTCTTTTCAAGACATTGATGATGAATCAAGAAACTTGGATGTGGACAATGATAAGGAAAGAAATGATAGAATGTTATGATTGGAAACTTCTCATCCAATCAAAGACAATAATATTTTTTAGCAAACAAGAATTGATTTCATTGAATTATGGTTCCAGAGCATTGTCAGAGAAGAAACACAATCAAACCCTCAACACACCTTGCTCAATATTTCTTGAGTACATATTGAGAGTTCCCATGACTCAATGGTACAGGTCTAAATATGTCCCATAGTGATGGAGTTCATTCCACAAATCATATCAATGATTGAATGGATCCATTGGAAATCTTCCTACGCCTAAGGTGCCCCTTTATTTCAAGTAACTCAGGGTAGGTAGATCATGTATGTACATATTTGTTTCTTCAGTTCAGTTTTGCATGATAATGAAGCCTTTATATTGAATTTTGAAGATAACGCGATGAAAGAATAAGTATTACAAGAATTGTTTTTGAAGATGACTCCATAGCCCAATGGAAAAGGTAATTGGTATTGAGATTATGGTGTCCTCAGTGTTAATGTTTAAGCCATTATTATAGTTCTTTTCATTTCAATAGATAACAATAGCATAATACAAGATCAATGAGAAATACACAATCACAAGAGACACATCATTTATCCTAGGAAACCCTCTAAGGGAAGAAAACCCAGCAAAATTTCCTTATTATAGATAGCCAATACAATGCCAAGAGATAACTCAAACTAATACAGAAGATCCTCTCCCAAAGATGCGCCACTCTCTCTCCTTCTTCTCTAGCTGCAATTCCGAAACTTGTCTCTCAAATGAGCAAGTGAGTTGTGTGTCTAAGTGAGGCGCTAGCCTCCTTATTTATACAAGACTGGAATGTGTGAATTGTCTCTTCACTAGCAGGGCCAACTTCTCCAACTGGGTAGTTATAACCACCTTTAATATATTTCGGGGCCTCTTTAATATCTTATGGGGCCGACTTCTTATTCTTCCTATTACAATTATCTTTTGACCAATCCGCAAAAGGGGATTTGGTCCTTTATAATAACCGACATGATCAATCCACAATGGGGATTGATCCAATGAGTAATATATCAAATAATAATAAGAATACACTTTGCAGTTACATTATTTTAACACTCCCCCTTAACAAGAAGGGTATTCTTCAGTAGCATCAAGCGAGAGAGAGAGGACTTTATCATCAGCAACATCAAGTGGGTGAGAGGACAACATCATCAATATCATCTTGGAACACTGGCTGGCGTATCTATAAATCATCGGAAGTTTTCTTCATCGACAACATCATCATTCTCAAAGGAATGCAATCATCCTCTGCATCAATATGTATTAGTGTAAAACTGATACTTCATCATCATCATCACAGCACAAGGTTGGCTCATCATAATAATACTAGATTGGCTTTGCGTCAGAGCTATCAAGCCAGAAGCACAGTTCTAGTCTCATCTCATCATCTTGCTTTACGTCATAGTTGTCAAGCTGGAAGCAAGATGCTCATCCTGCTTTACGTCACAACCATCAAGTCGGAAGCGGGATACTAGACTGGATTTATGTCACAGTTATCTAGCCGAAAGCTCAGTGCTAATCTCATCTCATCATCTTGCTTTACGTCACATCTATCTAGCCGAAAGCTCAGTGCTAGTCTCATCTCATCATCTTGCTTTACGTCACAACCATCAGGTCGTAAGAAAGGTACTCATCCTGCTTTACGTCACAACCATCAGGTCGGAAGCAGGATACTAGACTGGTTTTACGTCATAGATATCCATCCGGAAGCACAATACTAGTCACATCACATCATCTTGCTTTATGTCACAACCGTTAGGTCGAAAGCAAGGTACTCGTCCTGCTTTACGTCACAACCATCAGGTTGGAAGCAAGATACTAGACTGGATTTACATCACATCTATCCAACCGAAAGCACAGTACTAGTCACATCACATCATCTTTCTTTACGTCACAACCATTAGGTCGGAAGCAAGAGATGTTTCATCACAACAACTACTCCCCCTTTCGAGGAAGGTCCTTTCGGACTATACCAAGATTATCTCGAAAGTGCTCAAACTTTACACGAGATAGAGGCTTGGTCAACACATCAACAACCTGTTCATCCATTCTAATGTACTAGATCTTTAAGGCTCATCTTTGCACCATGTCACGGATATAATGATATCAGATCTCTATGTGCTTCAACCTATCATGGAATACAGGATTCTCTGTCATCTTTATGCAGCTCTGGTTGTCACATAGGATCGTGGTTGCTTCCATCTCTAGGTCAAATAGATCGGTCAACAACTTTTGAAGCCATATATCTTCGCAGTTGGAAGAACATGCGGAAATGTATTATGCTTCCGTTGTGCTGAGAGCAATGCTTGATTGCTTCCTACTCTACCATGAGATCATGGCTGATCCCAAACTGAAACAACATCCTGAAGTGATTTTCTTGTCAGAAACACTTCTTTCCCAATCTGCATCAGTATATCCACTCAGTGTGAAATCATGATCTCCATCATAGCTGAGACCACAATCTATTGTACCCTTAAGGTACCTCATCACATGTTTTGCAGCCACTAGGTGAACATGTCTGGGTTCTACCAGAAAGTAACTCTAGGTGTTCATGGAAAAACAAATGTCTTGTCTAGTGTCCATCAAGTACATCAATGATCCAATAATTTGCATTTACAGTGTGGCATCAATAAACTCTAATGAACTGTCGACTAACATCTTCAGCTTCACTTCCATGGGTGTATTGATTGACTTGCACTCCAGCATGTCGAATCTCTTCAGGATTTTGATTGTATACTTCCCTTGGTTAAGGAAGATCCTCTCAGGACTCTGCCATACCTCAAGACCTAAGAAATAATGCATTAGGCCAAGGTCTTTCATTTCAAATTCTGAGGCAAGTCTCTTCTTACATTCAGTGATGAGTTTTTCTTCTCCAGTTAAGAATAAGTCATCCACATATAGCAGTAATATTACTGGCTCATCGTTCATGACCTTGAAGTAGAGGTTAGAGTTTGCTTTACTCTTGGTAAAGCCTAAGCTCGTTAAGAAACTATCTATGCATCCATACCAAGCTCTGGGAGCTTGCTTCAATCCGTATAAGGGTTTCTTCAATCTGCAGACATGAGATTTCCTATCTTCAACCTCAAATCCTTGAGGTTTCTCTATATACACTTCCTCTTCGATGACACCATTTAGGAGAGTTGTCTTCACGTCCATCTAGTGCAGCTTCCACTTCATCTTAGCTGCAAGAGCTATGATGGTTATGATCGAAGTGTATCTGGCCACAGGAGCGAATGTATCTTCATAGTCAATTCCTTCCTTTTGAGAAAAGCCATGAGCGACAAATCTTGCTTTATACTTCTCAATACTTCCATCAGCAACATGTTTTATTTTGAAGAGCCATCTAGAGGATACCACATCTTTACTCTTTGTTCTGGGAACTATTTCTCATACATTGTTCTTTATTATGGATTGGTATTCCTCTGTCATGGCATCTGCCCATTATTTCCTATGAATGGCCTCTTCAAAGCAAGTAGGCTCCTCCTCTAGAAGATCACGCATCAAAGCCGTATAACTAGAGAATGGCTTTGGTCTTTTCACATGTCTCGTAGTTCCTTGGGGAACACCATACTTCACCCCATCTTGAATAAGATCTCTAGCCCAAGCTGGCTTCCTTTTATGGAGGATCGTCATCTGAGGAGGTTCTTGGACTTTTGATATATCATGATATTCTAGAATTTCCTCATCAGGGGAAGTTACGAATTCCCTCACTGATTCTGCTACTCTGGGAACCTTCCTCATTGTAGTACTGGGGATTACGGGTTCCTCTTCATATACTTCTTCAAGCTGGCATCTTCTTGATTTCTTAAG
>JASDQU010337456.1:8430-21000 GCA_032191745.1 Picea mariana | reverse complement strand
GAAGTTAATTTAAAAACTAATCACTTCTAACAAAGAGATGGAAAAGTTAGTCCACGCTCCAGTTCAAACATTTGAAATTGTAAATTATATGATATTCTATATCATTGTCTATAAGTTCCCCAAATGTAGTTTGTTCATAGATAGTTTGTTAATAATTATAGGTAAAGATGTTAAGTCAATTTCAATATTATTCACACTAATCGGAATGGATGTATTGTGAATTTTCATGCTATTTAGTTACAATTTCACCTATGTTAACTATAAATATAAATGTTGAGGATTGATGTTTTCTTTTAATTAAGTTTGGTAGAATAAACAAAGAAGAACACATTTAAGAAATAGTTTCAGAGCTTGGTTATCTCTAAGCTGTAATCAGTGAAATCAAAGCTTTCAATAGCAGTTGTTAAGCTGTAACAAATGGGGTCAGAGCTTTCGATCTCAAAGCTTACACAGAAATTGCTTGGGAGGAGGCGTGGGGGACTACGTCTTATAAGTTCAAAATCATATCATAACGCCTTGTCATCGAGGAGTACGGTTATCGATTACAGTACAAAAGGCATGGCACGGCCGGAGAGGTCTAAAATATGCCTCTTTTAGAAGATTATTGAATGAAATTCAAGTCTCTTCAACATATAGTGGACAGATTATGAAGTAATCCATCASATATTTTAGTGAAAGTGGCATGGGATTCCACCTGCAATTTTCTGCTATCATGCTTTATGTGTGTGACAACAAACTATTCATATAAAAAAGAAGATAAATCTAGACCAAATATGATATCTTCTAAGACATGCAGTTTAAAGCAGCAAAAACTTAGAAAATACTGTTATCGAAACCAATTTGTCTCTTTCATCATACATATACAACGTAGAAGCTGTTCAGCAAGGTGAGAAAGTGGCACAACCCCGCCCTTATAGAATGTATTGATGCAAAAACTTGTTATAATCCTGTAACATAGTATCTGAGGGTGCAAAAGCAGCAAAAACATTGATGTTTATATACAACCTAGAAGCTTTTTTCGTTTATACACAACTTAGAAGCTATTTTGATGTGAACCATTTGATGCAAACCATTAAGTACGAGTACAAGCAGTTTGCTCACAATAAAGTACATTTATGCAATAATTAGTAAAAACAATCTTAGTAGATAGAAAGCAAAATCATTGAAAGACATTAAATTTCCAAACGAACATAAGCAAAAGTTGTAGAACATCCAGTACATCAAGAATCCATTTCTCAAACCAGTACAACTCACAATAGCAAACAGGATATACCCAAAGACATGTTGGGAAAAGTTAATTTCGACCTAACTCGAAGCTTTCACCAACTTCTAGAGAGCTCTACTGTCATATCCACCAACGCTCTGAGAACCTTTTGGATGCTCGAGAGTTTTCTAAAGACCTCTATTTATAGAGGCATATGTAAACATTTCGATCAAGCAATACAATTACTTTTGTGGATTATTTGTCTGTGTTGTGCTTCTGACCCCTTCAATTTGGTATCAGAGCTTGGAACTGGGCTCACTCCCTCGTGGGAGGGCCTGTTTCTGTTCTCAGTGAGAGTTGGACGTTGTGCATAGTTGGAGAGCAGAGGAAGCCGCAGCTTCCAGGAACGATGTAAGAGCAGAGAGGTTAGGTCTCACACATGGATTTGGGACGTTAGCGAATTTAGCCGAAGTCGAATTTGCCAGAATGCAATTTTCGACGCTCTATTCTTCGTCTCAGGGCTTCACCAATTACAGAGGAGGTCAGGTTGATTTCCCTGTGGTGGCAAGGACCACCCCTTGGGAGAAGACCTCGCTCGGAAAATGCAGTTCCTTGTGAGGAAGAAAACAGTAGCAAGCGAAGTAAGAGAGAACCCGAACCCACGACCGAGAAATATATCGTGCTGGTGCTTTTGCTTGGATTTCTTGCCCTCGGAGCCAAGGGAGGATGTTTGCATCTATTTGGCTTCTGGTTCTGTACCTGGTTTTGCTTTTGCAGTTAGTCTTCTGTTTATGCAATACCGTCTTTTCTGCAATGGTTGCTTGGTTGTTATGGTGCTCGATATGGATGCCCTTGTTTTACTTTGAAACAATGCCTTCTGCACGTTTAGTTCATGTGCTTATGGATCATTCACAAAGTATATGTGTGACTTAAACTGGAAGTGAAAGTTGTCTTAAGTCAAGTGTTTCTATGTATAAGTTCCTCCTTTCGATTTGTAAAAAGGTCTTTGAGTATATAGAAAAGTGTTTGGAATGGTCATGTGGGGTTGAGGCTTAGAAAAAAAAAATTGAGTCAAGGTCAAGGTCAAGTGAGTGAGTCTTTGAATGAGTTTAAAAGCTTTGTAAAAAGGAGTCTTGAAATGTGAAGAGTTAAAATGAGTGCTAGTTAAAGTTAAAGTGGGAGTCCGATTGTTAAGCTAGTCAAAAGTTGAGTCCAAATCAAATGTTAAAGTAATATAAAATCATGGCAAGTGGTGCGTCAATTAAGTTTGCCAATCCATTGTCATAGGTTCTCTTATTGGATCTTGATCAACTCCAACAAGAAACATATCCATAAAGTATATTGACAAGAAAAACAAGATGCAAAAAGCAATGTAAAACATAAAAGAGAGACTCATGATGTAGAAGATAAAGGGTGATAGAAGAAAAAAATGGATGGTGAAAGACAAGGAAGAAAGACTCTTGTTGGAAGAGGTAGAGAACAAAGAAGACTCCAAATGAAGTTATGTAATGCTTAATGATAAGATGTAAATGAGCATATGTAATAGGCTTGCAATTTGTTGGGCATTTAGTAAAGAATGTAGAATTTTTGTACTTGTGATAAAATGTTATAATGATAAGTGTTATAATAATAAGTGATGTAAAGGGGTGCATGATCCGTAGTACCCAACACCCTAGAGGTTTTTGAGTTGTAAAGCTTAGCCATAGGCATAGGCAAGCTATATTCCCCAAGAGGTTGTTGGTCCAAAGATTAGCCATAGGCAAGGCAAGCTATATTCCCTAGGTGTTTAGTAATCCCTGTTAAGATAGGCCTACATGGATTAGAGTGATCATGTAGCGTGTATCCCTCTTAGGCATAAATAGTGGATGTGGCATCAAGCTGTGGAATTAACCACTAGGTAGGTACGAGGGTGGCAGGTGTATCCCTCTTAGGCATAAAGAGTGGATGTGGCATCAAGCTGTGGAATTAACCACTAGGTAGGTACGAGGGTGGCAGATGTACTCGTATCTAAGTTTGATAGTGATCAGAGAAGTTAGATCTTCGATTAAGGGGAGGATTGTGAGATTAAGTAATCTCAAAGTGTGAGTTTGTTGGGACCATGTTATCTAATATATTGATGAACCATGTATGTAAAAAGGATACCTAGAGAAGTGGCGAGTACAACGGATGGTACCCATGTATCTTGGTAGATGGATCTCTTTTTATATTGACATCAATGATCAGTTGTTTGCGTGTGCAAAGGGAAGATGCAAAAGTTTGAGCGTTAATCAATGTTATGTAGGTACAAAGAAGAAGAAGAAGAAAAAAAAAAGTTGTTGAAGATGAAACTCAAGTGAGTGCATGTTGTGTAAATCAATTTCCCCATCATGCAAGGTTGGTGGTCAGCCAAAACCACCAATGAGCAAAGTTTGTGGTCAACTAGAAACCACTTCATGTAATAGTTCCAAAGCATTGTAATGGTAGCAAATTGAAGGAAGCCCAACCATATGAAGATATGAATTGAAGATGATGACATGACTCAAATAAAGACCTAATCAAGACATGTATTTGTTAAGGAGGAGACATTGTAGATCAAAAGAGCAGCTTGCAAAGGCTATGAGCACAAGACCAATTTGAGTATTTGAGAGAAGCATTGGACATTGAAAATATTGATGTAATTAGTGGTAGAAATTAAGGGGGAATGTTGGAAAAAGTTAATTTCTACCTAACTCGAAGCTTCCACCAACTTCGAGAGAGCTCTATGTCATATCCACCGACAATCCACCAATGCAGATGCTCGAAAGTTTTCTAAAGACCTCTATTTATAGAGACATATGTAAACATTTCGATCAATACAATTACTTTTGTGGATTATTTGTCTGTGTTCTGCTTCTGACCCCTTCAAGACATACTACTCTACCATTCACTACAAGTAGTATAATCTGTATCCGAGTCTCTGATAAATTCTATTTCACTACATATTAGATCAGTGAAGCTGCTCTAATAAAACGGTCACTGACCTTGTCTTTTGGAGTGAACTTGCAGCGATATCAAAGATATAATTTCGAACACTAAAATTCTGAGAAGAAATCAACCATATCTGTATGCAGCTATATTCTGTGGCTAAATCGGACCAGATGCACTTAATTCCCCTGGCTGAAACTCTTTTTAGAATATTCGACTTAGGTTTGAAGTCTGCCATGATACCATGAACAGCCTCGTGTCGAAGAGAGAGAGAGGTCGAAACAACTATGGAGTGAAAGTAATCAAGTTATGCTTCTTCCCATGTCTTTTATTCTCCACACTATAATTATCTTCCATCTAACGTTAAGACTGGTGCTATCATGATTATTTCTTCTCGGGCAGCGTTCTTTAATTGTGAGTTTCGGTCGAGTCTCTGAATCTGTGGAGGAAGCGATCAAGTAATGGCGTCGATCTGTACTGGATCTAAGGTCAGTGGTCTGAAAAAAATGTTATACTGCATCACAATCGATGATTTCCTTGCAGTAATTTCAAAAATGCCCTACAGAATGCTCAGGACCCTATGCTGAGGCGGGGAGGGGGATGATTCGGTTCCCCTGGTCACGACCGGAGAGCATATGATCAAGAGAACAAAGAACTGAAAAGGATGATGGGTGTCAGATATTTGAACAACAATAAACGATGGTATCTGGCAACTTATAGCTGTAGCTAATTAGGTTGAAAGATCTATAGAAACATACAGATAGGCGTGAGACCGACTCAATAATGGCTGTTTTTCATGTTGATTGCTGTGGCGAGTTATAGTTCTTTACGTCAATAGTTTTCATTACTGGATACTGCCCATCGAGAGAGAGAGCGAGCAGAGGCAGAGGGGAATCATTGGCCACTCTTGTCGTTGTCTTCTTCTTCCCCATCCATCTTGCACCGCCTTTGTTAGGAGTCACTGATATGGTGTAAAGAGATCGAGATGTAGCAGTATCTGAAGAGGGTGGAAACTGAAAGAAAGTAAAGGAAGGACCAGTGATGGCGGTGGCTGCCCACCAGGCCACTGTCCGCCTCATCCCGATTCCCGGCATCTGGATGCATTGAACGAGGGTCCCTCCTCCTCACCATCCTTCCCTAAACCATTTGTTCTAGAAACTAGTAATTGTGTGTCAACCTCCCTTATTTCAATCTCATAGGGTTCATCCCTCTCACTATCCTTCCCGAAAACCATTTGTTCCAGAAACTAGTAATTGTATGTCAACCTCCTTTATTTCACAATGATCGAATGCAATTTTATAAATGAAATATCAAATCCCATCATTCATGTGATGGAATGTGCGAGTGGTGAAATATGTGTTATCAAGCGGGGTGAAATATGTGTATGTTGGCAGACCTGGGTTGAGCGTAACCGTGTGATTTTTGAGGGTCGGCCCCCCTCCTGCCATGCGGTCCTCCTCAGAGTTTTATCCTCTTTCTATCTAAAGCTTGTGATTACTCGCTGGTGGCACTCTAGTTTGTTTTGATGGCGCAGCTTTATTAAATGGTTCTTAAACTGTGGTGCGGGATTTAATACAAAGCCAAGCTCATGGGCTTGTGGGCATCTCTCTAGCTTGCCTCGTGCTGGTTTTTAAATGGTTCTAGGAGACTTGAGAGTAATAATTTATTGGATTAATTAAAAATGCAAACTTCAATCTGTACATATTGAGGGTTGGAAACAACAAACTATAGAGATGACCAACTTCTTCACCGACATTCACTTCCATCATATTCCCAGATATCACAATATTGAGGCGCTCTATCTAAAAGAACACTAAACGAAGTGGCTGGGCATCTCTCGGTTTATCATTGTGACAATGGAATTGAGAGTCCTATCACCACTTTTAACATTTTCGAGCCATAGTTGCCCTTTTTAGCCGTACTTATTTGTGTGCATTAGAAAGACTGTCTACTTTATACTTTCAAGATCTCTCCCCTCGCTAGAGTGGGCATCGACTCGGCTGCTCTTCTAGTTTTATGTCGTATCGGATTATATGTATCAGTCAGTTTTAAAGGCCAGCACTGTTCATGATCATCTTCAGCAGGATACAAGTATTGTAAAAGAATTTATAGTTTATATCTCGCTAGAGTGGGCATCGACTCGGCTGCTCTTCTAGTTTTATGTCGTATCGGATTATATGTATCAGTCAGTTTTAAAGGCCAGCACTGTTCATGATCATCTTCAGCAGGATACAAGTATTGTAAAAGAATTTATAGTTTATATAAATTTGAGAAAAAAATTTTCTTAGAAAAAAAGCTGGGTGAAATATTTGTATAATTTAATTTTCTTTATACACACTAGGTTAGGAACCTGTATAGTTAAGTTAACCATTCCTCTCTTTTTTTTCTTTGGCTAAGATAGTGTGCTTTACTGCAATGTATCATGTCACTTTTGTTATGTTATTTAAACTTTTTCTTAGAGTGATGCCAATTGGCGCTGAATTCATGGACTCCGATATTAGCCACGATTCCAACCTTTTCAGAGAGGAATTGTTGGTATCCATCCATTGTTATTTCAATTTCAATTTCGGAATATGTTTTCTTGATTTGCTCTAAAATACATACCTTTCATTGTTTTTGGATCATTTTCTCTTTTAATCTATTTTGATAAGGATTTAGAGTTTATTGTTCTTTGTATTGGAAAAGTATTTTGTTGGTGAGACAAACAATTGTTCATCACCATTAAATCATTGTTTTAGGGTTGAATTTTTTTTCTCTATTTTTTTTTTTAAATTTATGTGTAAATTTTAACAATAAATTTATTAAGAAATAGTGTGACAAACACTTCTTCATCATCAAATATTGATGATTTGTAGAGAGTTTCAAGTAATTTACATTGAATATTAAATCAACTTAAATTTATCAATTATGAGTAGAGAGGGATCAAATTCTTAGAGGTTCAAATATTTCTTCAAGTTTTTTTAATTTAAAAAGAAGTTTTTACTTGAAAAGACACTACAAGAGTTAAGATGGATCTCTCTCTCTCTATAGAGAAATATCCACACACACACACACACATATATTAAATATCATGTTAAGCACTGAAGGAATGACACATCTCTCTCATATTGGGATGTGTAAGGCCCTCTGCTAGAAGGGCACATACACCTCGCCCAAGTCTTTAAGGAGAAAAAATTTTGGGTTGGTCTCGAACCCAAGAGTTGCACTAGTTGGGAAAGTGGGTCTCTTAGGCATCTGAACATGCCAAGGGGCTTGCCCATGCATGAGGAAAAGCATGGGGTGAAAGCCATCAAGAGAAGGAGCACATTGGGTTAGAGGACGAGTCAAATCTGTAAGGAGTGCATAAGGCAAGGGCATGCCAAAGAGGTTGGGGGAGCGCTCCCAAGGTTGGGGCACGTCGGTCTCAAAAGGACGCACAGTTTCATGAGTGCATGAGTTCATTTGGGTGCATCATTCATTGTCCATTTGTTTGGGTGACTTGGTCCGCAAAGGGGCATGACACACCTAAAGGACTCAAAGTTGACGTTTGGATTCCATAGAATAACACAAAAGAACACTACCAAGGAAGACAATGAACAAGGATGCATAGAGGAAAAGAGTCAAGTGATTAAGGAAGAGTTATGAGGCAAGGACAAATAGGAAGTCTTGCTGCAGGTCTAGGTGAGGCATGTCATGAGGTAGAACCAAAGTTTGTGTTATCTTGGTAAAGTCTTGTGATAGAGAAGAGATGGCAAGTGTGGTGGGAACACTTCTAAGACACACAACATAGGTTGCGAAAGTTGTGATGGACGATCCTTAGTGGGGTGAACTTGTGTATGAGTGGTTTGGTGAGGTGAGGTGAGTCGTGTGACTCTACCGAAGTTGTAAATCGAGCCAATAGTGCTCATATTGTAACTATTTTTTAATAATAAGACTTAGTCAGGTACTAGGAACGTCTTGTGCCAACCACACTATATCTGTGTGTCTCTTGTTTGTTTTACAAGTGTTCTCTTTGTTTCCCATGTTCATGGATTTATTCTTAAATGATTAAGTTTTAAGTTGATAACAATTTGTCTAATTATACAAGTGAGTTTCACGGAGTAGGAGTGTGACTCGCTCGTAGCCTAAAACAAAGTATGGGTATGATTTAGGTGAAGAGGTGTAGTCTGGGCGATCTTTCATTTGTGTTTCCCAGCAGCCAAGCGAGAACCATCATGGTGATTCACTCCCTCAAGAGGCGTACGATCATAATATCTAGGGAGACATCATGTGTGGTTGTGACAATTGATATTACAACTAACTTAGAAGACAATTTGGTGAGATCTTCACCACTATCTTGGTTATAGTTGATATTATAGCATGTTCATCACAAACTTTGAAGAAGTTTCAATGAACATTTGGTGATCTCCTCACTACTACTGTAGTAATGACAATAGTATTGAGGTGCATTGAGAATAAAATTTGGGTGAAAAATTGGTGATTGGTTCTGTAAGGTGTATTGATCTATTGAAGAGACATTCTTTGAACAAACTTGGTTGGTTTGAGGAGCATGTAAATAGTCATCAGGTGAAGAAGGTCACTTGGCATGATATCTGGTCGTCAACAACTTCGTTACAATGTTGATTGTGAAGAGGGTTTTGTGACAACAGTTTCCTAGAACAATTTTGCAGCACTATGTCACAACACTAAGACATGGCCACATGGAGTTGGAGTTACGGGATTGAATTGTTTGGTAAAGAAAATGGTTGTGAGTGCTGGTGGGTTGGTGGTGAAATTAGGATGAATAAACTTTTCATACAAATATTTTTCATCATAATGGAACAACTATAGTTTTCATGCAGTAGAATGCAACAAGTGCAACCCTATACTTTTTCATAGAAGGGAGTCGAGGTGATAGTCATTCCAATTGGTGCACATCATAGGTTGATGACTTTGAGTTTGAAAAAATTTCATCCACAACCCATGAGGCACATTGGAAGAAGAAGTGGCTACATGGTGAGCATATTCTAGGGGTAGTCGATCCAATGTTAGAATAAGCTAAATCCTTGGAAAAAGGTGTGCATGAGGAAATGTTGTAGAAGGAAAGTCATGGTTGGAATAAGGAGCAGGCCAACTGTCCATCGTGACTTGAGGATTGAGGCCATCGAGGTGGAGAAAAACACATAATGGAAGGGCATGAGTTTAGGTTGTGAAGTTTTCATGGAGAGTTGAATGTGTCTATAGAACCAAGATTCACCAAAGGCCATGAAAATTATGAGTTGGATGATCACATGATGGTGTGGATTAGATGAAACGATCGGTTGAAAAAGTTGAATGTAGAAAAGTCACAATGGGGACAAGTCACAGGTTGCACAATATGGTGAGACAAGTTGTTCAATGGAGTCACGCAAATGGACAAGATAGATCACACAACAGAGTGACGGGACACGTGGTTTGAACATTGGTCAAAGATTAAGATCTTTGAGAGCAGGGTGGGGGAGTTGATGAAGGATGAACCAACTAGGTGCATGATGAGTTCATGACTTGAGGTGAGTTCAAGTGAAGATTGTGTACATGGGTTGGTGGTTTGACCCCTGGGAGGAATCTTGGATGCACTTCCCCAGGATGAATTTGTATTAGGTATTTGTTATATTCTTTGCACCACTAGATATAGTGTTTTCTACGTTGCGCCATGCATCCAAGGGTTTGCGGGCAACACCTCCAAGAAATTATTTTTTTCCTCTGGAAATGTGTCGCATTTTTTCCTCTCTTTTTGTGTTGCCTCAATTTTCATGTCCATTATTGGGTGATTTTTCAGAACATGGTTTTTGTCATTGGTTTTATATTTTTGGTTAAGGAATTATGGTTTTTGAATAATCCAAGTCATTGGGTTAGGGTTTTGGATGGAGTTGGCTCCTATATGTATATTGTATTGTAAACAATGTATCACTATGAATGAATATAAAATATGTTGGTTTTCCTGGAAATACATGTCTAATACATGTATTTTCCATTGTATCTTTTCTGTTCTTTTATTGAAAATCTGTTTACAATAAAATATTGTACAAGGTTAAAATCTACATTTGGTATCAGAGCTTTGTACATTTGAGAAAATTGAATGATGCTTGCCTACATGATCCCTTTCCTACCCCATTTATAGATGAAGTTTTGGAGAATGTAGGAGGTCAAGAAGATTATTCATTTACATATGGGTTTTCAGGATATCATCAAATAAGGATAGCACCAGAAGATAGACATAATACCACATTTTCTACAGAATGGGGATCATTTCAATATACATTAATGCCATTTGGATTGAAGAATGCACCTGCAATTTTTTCAAGGGTAGTAGTGGTTTCCTTTAAGGAATTTATTCATAAGTTTTTAGATCTTAATTTAGATGATTGTATTGTGTTTAGTTTATTGAAGGATCATGTGGAAGTGTTAAGGTTGATTTTAGACATGTGTAGACAATGTCAGATTTCATTGAATATTAAGAAATGCATTTTCAATGCGTCTTTTGGTATTTTGTTAGGGAATGTGGTGTGTAAAAAAGGTCTACTAGTTGATCTTGCTAAAATTGATGTCATATTGAATTTACCACCACCAAAGTTAGTGCGCTAGTTGAAGAGTACACTTGTTCATACATGGTATTACATGAATTTTATAAGGGGATATGCACATATTACTGCATCGATGGAGAAGTTGTTGAAGAAAGAAACTAAGTATCAGTGGAACGAATAATGCCAACATATTTTGGATATTTTGAATGAGAAGATGGTTACTGTGCCAATTTTAGTGTTTCAAGACTGGGAAAAATTATTTCATGTGCATGTGTATTCATTTGCAATAATGCTAGGAGAAGTATTGACACAACCAAGAAAATTTGATGTAGATCACCCATTTTCATTTGCAAGAAGAAAGTTATACGATTTAGAACAAAACTACAATACTATATTAAGAGAAGGATTGGCCATGGTATATGCTTTGTAGAAATTCAGACATTATTTGTTAGGGAAACATTTTAAGATGTTTACAGATCATTCTTCTCTTAGATATTTAGTAAATAATCTAGCATTGGGGGGGGAGAATCTGCAGATGGATAATTTTGTTTCAGGATTTTGATTTTGAAGTTGTGGTAAATCCTGGAAGATTGAATGTAGGTCCATATCATTTGTCTAGGATAACTAATAGAGAAGAACCCTGTAACTTGGAAGACAAATTTCCATATGCAAGATTATTTTCAGTACAGATAGTTGATGAGTATTTTTCTGACATTATTGAGTTTTTGAGTACATGATTTGCACCAAAGGAATTTAATACTGTGTAGAAGAAAAATATGGTGGTTAAAGATGTAGACTACCAATTGATTATAGGTCATTTGTACAAACTTGGTGCAGACAAAATTTTGAGGAGATGCGTTGTGGAGCATGAAAGGCCTATCATTTTAGTAGAAGCACATGAAGGGATTTTTGGAGGACACTATGCAGGAAAATAAACTACACAGAAGGTACTGCGTGTAGGATTACGGTGGCCAACAGTTCACAAGGATTCAAAGTAGTATTGCCAATATTATGATTTCTATTAGAGATTTGGAAAGACATATAGGAGGGATGAGATGCTAGTGAGACCTAAAGTAACATTGTAAATGTTTGATAAGTGATAAATAGACTTTGTAGGTCCGTGGAGGAACTACATGGAATATTCACAGCATATGAAATGAGAACTAAACAAGAAAATCCATATATAAAATAAACAACTTTCAAAGAATCCAAAAGGTCAAAGTAAAATGGAAAGAAAAAGGAAAAAGAACATAGCAGCAACAGTGACATCTCGAAAGATGATGAAGAAGTGGCCAACTTTGTTAGAAGATTGAATAAGGGAACCGACGACATATATAAAGGAAAGATTCCATTGATTTGTTTTAATTGTGATGGTATTGGTAATTTTTTCTAACAAATGTCCTCATAAGAAAAATAAGAGGAATGATAAAGATTACTCAAATATAAAAAAATATAGAAAGACAAAAGAACCATAAAGAAAGCTTTCAAGAAAATATTCTGCACCAGAGAAGACATCTCCTCATCAGATGAAGTCAGTGACAGTGAGACTCAAAGAGTTCTATTCATGGCAGTATAAGAATCTGATAAAGAAGACACCGAAGAAGAATATGAAGAGGCATAAGTTGACTACTGAGAAGAATTGTTGACTTTCATAGAAGTTATAAGAAGAGAAAAGAAGAAAAACAAGAAGTTACACAAATAACTAGACAAGAAAGAAGACACTCATGAACTAAAACAAATGATCACAAATTTGAAGGCTCAAATAGAAGAAGATAAAAGAATTGAAGAAGCACTCAAAGAACATCTAGAAGAAAGAGACATGATCATTGAAAATTTGGAAGCAAAGATTGTCACATTAAGAAATGATCTTCAAAATAAAAATATGTAGATTAGCTCAAAAGT